>NDGM011256476.1:7622-28692 GCA_002564305.1 Octomys mimax
CTGGGAAAGGACACTTTCTACCAAGGTGAAACTCAACACCAACCCAGCCCTGAGAGGAAGAAGAAGGAAGGAAAGACCAGCAGAAATATCCATTCCTCAGCCCCTGGTGGACAGAGACAACCACTGCCTATCTCAGCAGGCAGTGACCAGCATGGTGGCCTAAGCCTCCTGTCACCTGAAATGTTGTACACCATCTAGCCCAGGGAAGTAAAGGAAGGTGATTAAATCACTCCTTGGGTGATGGGGCTGTTGACTTGGTGACAGCTATCAAACCTGGATCTGGAGAGAGAAGTTACTGAACTCAGTGGACAGAATCTCAGTGTCATTTTAATTTGTGTCTCTCAAATGACCAGTGATATTGAATATTTCTGATATATTTATTTGCTTGCTATTTGCACTTCTTGAGCACTGTTTATTCTTTTCAGACATCCAGTTTTAGGTTGGGCCTTTATATTGGATAGGCCTCATGTTTTTGAATTCTTTATATATGATAAATACTAGTCCTTTGTATGAGTAGTTGCTAGTAAAAAATTTTTCTACTCAGTGGATTGTCTCTTCACTTTGTTGGTGGTTTCTTTCACTATGCAGGTTTTTTAGTATGATGAGATACCAGTTGTTTATTCTTATAATATTTCTTTGCAGTCGGGGTTTTGTTCCTAAGTTCTTTGCCTACCTATGTCTTCCAGAGTTTTACTTACTTTATCTTCCAGAAGTTTTAGTGTTTCTGTTTTAATATTTGGATGTTTAATCCATTTCAGTTTTAGCTTGGTGCCTGCTAGGTTTAATCTTCAATATGGAGAACTAGTTTTTCCAACACCATTAATTAAAGAAGTTATCTTTGTATCGGTAAAGGTGTTTGGCCCCTTAGTCAAAGATAAGGTAGCTGAGTCCATTTGGAGTTGTTTCTGTGTCTTCTATTCTGTTCCACTGACCCTTCAAAATGGGAGATAGAGATTGGGAAAGAGAAAGAAAATGCTCAAATGGGAAGGGCTAGTGCAACGGGGGAGGGAGAGGGAAGGTAGGGAAAGGCAAAAAAGAAAATAGAAGGAAACATGGGGGAAAAGTATAAATAAGGGGAAGAAGGACTGAAGGGAAGGGAGGGGTGGAAAAAGAAAGAATCAAGATATGTCAAGTATAGGTAGATTCCCTATGATGAATATGATCATTGGGTATATCTAAAGAGCACTAAGAAAATTCATTTTTTAAGAAAAAAGAGGTGGGTCACTAGAGGGACAGCCAGTCCCTCTATCACCTCTCCTTTGCTCTCCACTTCCCTATATCCGTGCCTTGAGCAGCTCTCCCCACCATGCTCCTGATCCACATTACCCTGCCCCAGAGCCAGCCAATTAGGGACTGAAAGCCTTCCAAACTCTGAAGTAAAGCAAATCTCTCCTCCTTTAAGCTGTGGGTATCAGGTTGTACATCTCCTGATGTACAATGAGAAAAGGAACTAAAACAAGTACTAACATTCAGCTTAGGGTAGCTCTAGTGCTGGCTTTGAAGTAAGATAATTGCACCCCTCTGCCACTGGCCCACTTCCTCCAGTGAACTTCAAGCTTCACACTCCTGTCTCCTCCAGCTTGAACCTGAAGTAATATGAGCTCCAATCAAGGCATCAGCTTAGGACTTGCTTCGTCTCAGCCCTCTCATTTCAGTCCTTTTTTGTTGTGGTTTTTGAGACAGGACCTCACTAAGTAGTTTGGACTGGCTTTGCACTCACTATAGAGCCCAGCCTGGCCTTGAAGCCACTGTCTGGTGAGGAGACAGACAATCCTCCTGCATTAGCTTCTTGAGTTCTGGGCTACAGGTGTGAGCCACACACCCAGCTGTGCTCCTTTATTTTTTTTTTTATGTCTGTTGTAGTTAGGGAAAGGATTTAATACAGGATTCATAGGACTGTGTTACCATATTCACCCAAAGAGTCAAATACAAAAGAGCGAGAGGGAACTGTCCACACACTAAAGACCAAAGAACCCCACTGAGAGCCTGGCTCCCATAGCAATGTCCTGCATCAGATGAACTGAAGACCGAGAGCCCATGGTAATGTCTTCCACGAGTCAAACTGGAGTCCTAGAGTCCACAATAATGTCTCATGCAAGACTATATCAAGGACCTGCACTGGAAAGGGCTAAAGGGCAGTGATAGACGCTAGAAAGTCTGTTCCAGTGGGATGCAGGGTCTGTGTAGCACATCCTGTAGGCTGCAGAATGTGTACTAGAGCCAGGAAGCAATACTCCAGGTAAGGACCAGAGCTTCCTCAAAAAGAACCACAACCGTCCTGAGCAACAGCAAAGATCCAAGTTCCTCTGATGATGAGAACAGGTGAGTTCCTATCAGGAAAACCAGTGTGATGAGCTTCTGAAGGGGAGCTAGCAGCACACCCTCTTCCCTTCTACTTTTATGCTGCCACAGCATGCCTCAGGTGGGCCTTCCACACCCAGCACTACTCAGTTGAGCTGGGTTTTACAAGTTGTCCATTAGTTAATTCACCACAATATCAAAACTTTCGAAGTCAGTACTGGTATTTCAGTAGAGGCAGGGCCCAGAGTCTCCTCTAAGTCCAAGGGAGCCTTCAGAATAGAAGTTGCGTGGCTGTCTTGGGGCTTTCCTTTGCAGGTCCCGCAGATTTAGCCTTCCCTGAATGCTCGGAAGAACCAGAGCCTGCTGGTGTCAACTCATACTGCTATCATGAGACACAAATGTGGACCTAGGAGCATGGATCTTTACAGGGTTCTGAAAGTCTGTGTTTCCAGTTGTTCAACTGATCAGTCTTCTTCCTCAGTCACTTACTGAAGTCTCCATCTCCCATGTACTTCTTAGATTTCTGTTATTCTAAGAAATATCAGCGAGAAAACACTTTAAAGAGAAGAGAAAGCTTATTTTGGCTCACAGTTTTGGAGGCCTCCATCCGTGGTGGTTGGCTCTGTTGCTTTGCACTTCCCACATCGTGCTGGGAAGCTGGAGGTGGGACAACCTGCTTACCTCACGGCTGACAGGAAGCAAAGCAGGAGACAGGGAAGTCCTGGATTCCCATGGCTTCTCTCAAGGTCATGAGCTGAATGACCTAAGATTTCTCACTCATTCCACCTCTCAACATTTACACCATATGCCAAGAACACCAGGCTAGGGCCATGCCTTTAACACATGGGCCTTTGGAGACATCCAAGATCCAAAGTATAGCACTGTCATACCAGCCTAAAGGAGGAAGAGAAAGAATAGTATGCTGCCTGCTTTACAGTTCTGCTGGAATTCCTCTACAGTGGCATGTTTGGATTTTATTTCATTTTTCACACCAAGAATTTTTCTTTTGAAATTCTGACCTTGCAAAGTGTGATCAGGCAGCCCTGATTTTAGAGATGTTCAATCTTTGCTTTCAAGCTCCCCCAGCTACTGCCAGCTGTCCTGGATTTCCTCCTCCTCATTTACTTCCTTCTGTTTGTTGCGTGGTAGTAGCTTCTTGGTTGTCCTTACGCCTCTGATAAATAGTAATGATCCATGAGTAGGAATAAAGGCCACTTCTCTTTTTAACTTCCCTTCCCTAACACCATGTAGCTTCTCACTCTTTATTTCTCTCTCTCTCTCTCTCTCTCTCTCTCTCTGTCTTTCTCAATTTTTCACCCCCAGATCTATCCTTTTGCCTACTCCAAAGCTACTCTTTAAGCTTCCGCTAGGCAATCTGCTCTTGCACAAAGCAAGAGGAGAGAGGACAGCCCATCATTAAGCATGGAGAGATGAAAACAGGACTCCACAAAACTCTCACCATTTTCACTCAAGTCTAGCAGAAAACCAAATCCACAAAATACCCCATCAACAAGCAAAGACTGCTTTTGTTTAGTATAAAGAAGAGTTGATTTTCAGGATCAGACATCTGGGCAAGTAGGGACTCAGCTTAATCAGAGGGCTTGGGCTTACACATGCCCTACAAATAATAATAATAATAACATAATACTACTAATGCTTGTGCTACATTTGGAGCTTGAAATGATCAGTGACATTTCCCCTGATGAGGTTAAACAGCCTGGCTCACAGGGCCGCACATTTGCATAATAAAGATCAGAAGTCGCTGCCTGCTACATCTCCCTCAGCACCAGTGTCTGGTGTCCTTGGTTCAGGGACACCACATCCTGATGTACTTCCATCTGCAGTCCTGTGCAGTGATTCTAATCTTTGGCTTGCATGTGAAATGTCAGTTTTTTGTTTTTTTTTTCACTTTTGGTCTGGGAGAACAACAAATTATGTTTCCAAATGAGAAGGTGCTGCCTGTAATGGAGAGTATAATCTGCAAATGCAGAGGCAACATCTGTGACCCAGCACGCTAACCTAGCAAGCTCTAGTCTATTTTTTCCAGCCTATGAGTTGCTAGGAAAACATCACTTGAGCTACAATAATTAATCATTAGTCAAAGTGGATATCCACATTGGCTCCTTGCCACTCCGACAGCACCACCTCTCCTGTCTATAAATCAGGGAAGTACGTTCCTTAATATCCAATGTAATATATTTACAGGCAGCCTCTTTCCTCTATCAAGTAACAAAACACTTTGCAGAAAACATCTGTCATCCGCTGAGGGGAGGATGCTCCCAAGGTGCTATTTGGAGGAAGGAAAATGCAAGCCCAGAGAAAGGAGGTGGTGGGTGACATGAAGAGGGCGGCTGTGACTGTGGGAGCAGCATCTGCAGATGGTTGCCTCATAGCTGGATAGTGGCATAATGACGTGAGCACCTTCTCCTCTGAGCCCATTTGTCCCTCTCTCCTTTGTTTTCTCTCCTCCCTGCAGCCCACACTGGGGCTGTCACAGCCTGGTGGGTCATGCCCTGAACTGGCCTGACAAGCAAGCTGGTCCCCAAAGCCCCATCCCCAGCATCCTCTGGGGTTGATGGACACTTTAGGACAGTCATTCAGGGCCAGTTTCTGCCCTGTCCCAAGCTCTCTCTGGATCACTGAACGATCTACAGCCTCCAACAGGATCCCAGAAGATAAACGCACTGCCAAGGAGAATGAAAACAAGAGAAGACTTGGGAGTCAGCCTGCGGTCGTGGACCCCCAACAAGGGCTGCAACCTGACTTGCGGGACTGTCACTGCTCAGCTGCTTGATATCCGAAGTTGTAAGAAGCTGTTCTCAGTGGTTTTTAGTCTGCTTGTGAGTACACTGTACCTCAGGGCTTCAAGATAAGGGAAAGGGGAAAATGGAAGGGTGGAAGAAGGCAGGGAAGGGGTCCCCAGAACTCAGCTAGGCAGTTAGCTTTCATTTCACCTATTAGGTTTTCAGAACTAAAACCATCAAGTCACGTGATCTTTGAAGTCACTCAGATTTTTAGTTCTCTATCTCAACATTGCCCACAGCATTTAGCATTGGCCATTTATCTCAGCATTTTCCATGGGCTGACCATGTCATGAAAGAGTTGGGTCCCCTCTTCCTCCCCTCCTTCCGGGACCAGTGGTTCCTCAGCAGGGGTGGTTTTGCCCTCCAGGGAATGTTAGCATCTTCTGGGACATTTCTGGTTGTTCAAGTCAGGGGAAGGAAGCTACTTACATACTAGGTAGAGGCCAGGATGCTGCTAAATATCCTACAATGTATAGATACAGAACAGCCCCCCCCAACATACTCAAATTACCCAGCTCCAAGTGTCAATGATATGGAGGTTGAAACCCCTGTGCCTGACAATAAATAAAAGGAAATATTCTCACAGATGAACTGAGTCAGGAACATGCCCTTCACCTTTCCACCCGCCCCAGCACACACCGCAAGGCTAAGCCCCATGTTGGCTCCATGTCAGTTCCTCCCTGCCCGAGGCACCAGGATCTGAGACCCAAGAGCACTCTCCTCCCAAGGACAGTTGCCCACAGAACTCTCACTCACCTCTAGGAAGTGAGTTTGTCCTCCCCATACCCCACAGCTGGGAGTCCCCAAAGGGCTGCATCCTCCATGTCACTCTCAGCCATGTCCAACCTGCGCCCCTGCCTGCATGTGGCTCCCGTGATTGGGAACTGTGGTGGTGATATTTTCATGACTGGATTGTCGGTGTAAAAAACGGACTGTGGCGATAACAACAGAAGGTAGGCGACAGCATGATACCCTGCTGACTCCACCATCCACACCTGCCACGTAGTTGAATTACAGCCACATATATCAGATGTTACAGGCACTTGTGTGGCTTAGTGGATAAAGTTCAGTGGCTACTGATGACTGCATTTCAGCAGCCCTATGGGCACGTCTGGGAAGGCAGGCAAAGCTTATTGTTATTAAGCAGGCATATAGGTGTTCTTATGTGTAAGTACTCTTGCATCATTCCTTCTTTCTCAGACAAGGTCTTACTAAGTCGTTAAGTTTGCCATGAGGGGCTCAGATTTGGTCTCCTTCCTCAGCCTCCTGGAGTGCTAAGCTTACAGGCATGTGCCACCATGCCCGGTGCTTACATAATAAAATGATGTAGTATAGAAAGTGAAAAACTGTATCGTTTTGCACATGATATTGTTATAATTATGTGTACAGCTTCACCAATACTAGAAATGTTACAATAAAAAATCAAGGGATTTGGAGATCATTCCCCTTCCCTCAGTGCAGCCCAGGGAGCCAGAAGCTGGGGTGCTCCGACGTCCACCAAGAGCTGAGGGCAGTGATGCCGATTTCTGGTTTCTCGTTTTCTTGATTAACACGCGAGCTTGATTTCTTTAGGTGTACTAGGAAGGGTGTACCACCCGAACAAAGCAATGTCCCTGCCTTTACGAAGCAGCTGGTGGAGCGGAGGTGACAGAGGCTAAAGCAACCAGGAAATGTGAGACTTCAGTGGTGGTAAAGCTGAGCACATTACGAAGCAGGACAGGGACCTGAGCGTGGGAGGGACAGTGACAGCGGGAACGGGACTCCGGACCCCAAGACAGAAAAGCAAGTCAGCTGAGCAGGGCTGCGTGGGCTCCTGAGGTCTCCTGATGCTGCGTCTGGGTGGGGCGGGTGGAAGAGCTCCAGCTTTCTCACAGTCTACTCGGCCCCATCAGATATTCACATTTTATTCCGAGGGAGGTAGAAAACCATTAGACAATTCAGAAGCTGTATAGCATAATCTGATTTTTCTTTAAAACAAAAACCTCAAAGACATTTGAAAGCTGCAGTTATCCTGTCCGCTCCAACCATGTTTGTCAATGAAACAAAAATCTCAAACGCTCATGTTTTCTTTTGGCATTTAAAGAATGACATGAAAAAACCCTAAACACTGGCCTTCCTTTTGTCGTGAAGATCTTCAAAGATGGTTACAGCTGATTTTGCAACTCCCTAGGGCCAGGTAGAGCAGAACACAAATTCCTTTAATTCAGAAAAAGAAAGTCCTAGCTGATGGAGCACTAATAAAAGGCTGGGGCAGAATAAAATCAAAACATTCTGCACTGTGAGAAGACTGGGATGGATGATTAATACCGGAAGTTCAAAACAGGAAGAGGGTCTGATCTTCGTCTGGAATTTATTCCTACATTGTTAGTCCTTCATAGACAACTTCTCAAGTTAAATGTGACACTTGTTTAAATATTTACTGCCTTGGTGACCTATTTTTGTTGTTGTAGCTATTAATTAGAATTTTTTTCAAAAAGAAAACAAGCACTGTAACAGCAAATTAATGACAGACAGCACCAGCAGTGGGGTAGCGAGGCCACCGCTAGGCATTCTCGTGATTTACCAAAATTATATTTGTGAGGAAAAACTGATGGAGAATATCAGAAATAGTCTTTGAATATAAAGTGGTTAAGGTTCACTCTTATCCCCAACCTGTGGTTATTAAATTAGCACAATAGATGTAAAAACATTTGTTTACAATATAGAGCTTCCAGCAATTGTTTTTCCATTATTTTTCTTTAAATGTCTTTAGCCCCAAACCTCCTTTCCTCCAAGAGGTTGCAATGCAGAACAATTCAGTAGCTGTTCTTACAAAACAACGAAGCTATTTTCAGATGCTACATTTGGAGCCCTTTGCTTTTTAAAAAATTTAATGGCTCTGTGCTTTAGTGCTGGCCACGGGATCGAATCAACACTTCTACTCACGCTTCCTGAGGCCTCGCCAAGGGCAGGCCTTGACTACCTTCAAGATTCCAGTTTCGGATGGGTTTTGTGTCCCCAGACCACAGGCCTGTGGCCACCAACTGTTCTTCCCAAAAGAGAGTCTAGTCAGAATGTGGCAATAAAAATATCTGATTCACCTCAGGCTTAGAGACAACAACTACACGACAACTTGTGCGGTATAAGTGCCCCAAGTTTCAGGATAGTGGAGCGGGGATAGGCACTGCAGGAAACATCACCTTAATAATTTTGATGAACAGTTAAGAAGTTCTCAAGGGAAGGGAATTTTTTGATGGCTACACAGTCTCTAAAGGGGCTAAACATAAAGACAGGATCACCGCTGAAGTATGACGTTCATAACAACGGCATGTCAGATTAGGTACTTACAAGTAGGAAGCTACCTGATGTACACAGTGGCCTGAAGAATGATCCCGTGATCCACTTTTCTGTGATGCGGAAGCCAAGACTCAGAGGCCTACCTACCCCTTCTACATCACTTCACTGTTTGCCTCAGCTAGAAGACGACCTACCTGGAGAAGAGAAGGTGCCTTTCCCTGGAACCTGGGGATTTCTCTCATCCCCTCTGGTGTTCAGCAGGCAAGATGGCCCAGGGCACCCCCAGGGTTAAGCGCCCCTTCCTTCTACACTCTCATAAGCCCCCATGCCAGTTCAGCAGTCCATCCAGAAACGGTACTGCTTTAAAGATAGCTGCAGATCCTGTACCCTGTCTCCCATCAGAGGAAAAGTCTATTGTCTTTCCTACTCAATAGTGAAGGTTAGTCCTGTGACAGAAGTGACAGGTGAGGGTAATAGATATAAAGCCATATATCTTCCAATATTGAGTTTTAAGAAATCTGAAGCTTTCAACTCAGAGGAAGCCAAAGCTCAATTTGCTTTTGCTTTAAAACTTTTTAGTTTTAGTTTAAAGAGGATAAAAAATTCAAAAATATTAAAAGTGACTCAGAATTTCAAAATAAGATAGGAAATCAACAATGGCTATTATATTGCACTTTGTTATTTTCAAAGTATTTGTTCAGACTACCAGATACAAGGATGAGAAATTGATTTTAAAAAATTAAGCATTAACTGTTCCTTTCAATAAACCCATTCCAGATTCACCTGACATAGGCTGCCTCCACCATGCTGCCCAAGCTCACTCCCAGCAAGATAAAGTCTTCTACTTCCAACAAGATAGTCTTCTTCTTCTAGTGCTATGCTTTCCTTGACCCCCCAAGAACAGCCCTTCTACTTGAGGGGTACCCATTGGTGCTATGTTTTTCCTGACCCCCAAGGACAGCCACTCCAAAAAGAATGGGTGGTGGCACTGCCAAGTCAACTGGTGAGAGTAGCCATTCGGAACAGACAGGCTCAGACTGACGTGGTGCCTTCTGCTTCTGCCCCAATTGTCAAACCCTCAAGGAGCCATCAAGAGACAGAAAAAAGCAGGAAAACATTAAGCAATGTGAAAATGTCACTTTTGACAAGATCATGAACATTGCCTGACAGATGTGGCCCTGCTCTTTAGATGGAGAACTTTTTGGAACCATTAAAGGGTCCCTAGTCTTTGTGCTGCAATGTCAATAACTACCACTCTCATTACATCATAGATGATGTCACAGTGTTGCAGTCAAACACGCAGCTGGCTAAGAAGCACATGGGAAAATATTTCAGTTAAAGATGCATGACACAAAAAAGAGAGACCTGCACCTACTATAATGTGTGCCAGGAACACTCAGTCTTGGACTCAGCCACCATGCCCGTAAAAGGCACACACATTCACCCACAGTCCCAGCCACAGCCAACATGAACTGTCACCCTCTCAGCCAGCTATCTTGGATGTTGCATTTCATTAGCAGCACAAGGAGCAGAAGGACTGCCCAGCTGAGCCCAGTCTCACCAAGATCATGAAAGATAACAAGCAACAGTGGAAGTGGTAGTTTCAAATCACCAGGCTTTAGAATAACTTGCTTTACATCACAGATAACCAGAACAGTCTGTTTACACAAGAGTATCACCTCTTCAATTGTAAGACTTCAGAGGTGTTTTACATGTGGTGTGCCTGGCTCTGACGTCATGGGGTGGAACAAGAGCACCCAACTCCTGGGGTCCCTCATTTTCCTTGTTGGAAGTATATCTTGTAGGAGGGCTGACCATCTACAAGGGCTATCTGTGGTCATACAGCATATCTTTTTTCCCCTCAGCATTCCTAAGACACATTCATGTGTGGATGCACAAATTACCTAGATCTACCTATGCCTAATCACTGAAGCTTGAGACCTCAGCTACCTCATGGCATTGGTCAGTTTTCCATTGCTAGAACAAAATACCTGATATCTAAAACTTAAGGGAGAAGAGGTTTGTTGAGGCTCCCAGCTGCAGAGGTTTAGTCCATGGTTGGCGGGCTTCAAGGCAGAAAGGGTAGAGCAGAGGGAGGATGGGGGAGGAAAGCTGCTCATCTCATGTAACTGGAGAATCAGAGTGGGTTGGAAAGAGCCAGACAGGAAGGGTCAGGGAGCAGATGTAGTACTTGTAGTCATGCCCTAATGACCCGTTCCCTTCAACCAGGCTTCACCTCTGAAGAGCCCATCCAGCTCTGAACTTATGGATGGGTAACGCCGTGGTAAGGCCACTGCTCTCACAGTCTAATCACCGGCGCAGGAATCTCTTTGTCCAGCTAAACTGACCATGAACATTAAGCAGCACACCAGCCCAGGATGCACAGGGAGAGAGCCTTGAAGTTAAGGTAAGCTAGAAAATCATCAAGGCTGTGTCTTTTCCACATAACTAATTTAAAAAAAAAAATGTTTTTGTTGTAAGAGGTGTCACAAATTCCTTGCTCTTTTTGAAAGAGGGGGCGTGCTGAGACAGCAATTGAGACTGGGTGTGATGGTGTGCACCTGTAATCCCAGTGCTCGGGAGGCTGAACACAGGATTATCGCTATGAGTCTGATCTACATAGTGAGACCCTGTAGACCCTGCCCTAAAATACAAAAATCAATCAATCAATCAATCAATCAAAGTGATCTTTGTGAAGTTACAAGAACAGATGGTCTTCTCCCTTGATGCTTTCTTCCTGACATCCCTAAGAAGACAAGCAAAAGTGGTTCCTCCAACTTTACTGGTAAAATAATTTTTGAAGCCTGACCTTTGGCAAAAGGCAGCATGCCTGCTAGCTGTTGGGAAATACAAGTCTTTCCAGCAGCCTGTGAATGGATAGGAGGCCCCACATACATTTACACCTAATGGAGAAGTTGCTCCTCCCACCTTGGGGCTTGTGGCCTTGTGTCCCATGTGTTTTCCTGGGCTGCCTTCCAGCAGGCCCTCTAAAGCTGCCCTTGCTTTGGACTCCTTTCTATGACAGCTTTTCCAGGCTGCCACCTTTCCAAGAAGGCTGAATACCCCTGCACTCACCTAGCCTCAAGTTGAGTCATTGCTCCAACTGATTTCCAATCTCCAGTTTTGAAAGGAAAACTTCTTCTAGGCTGGTTTGGAGAGGCAGGGGTAAAAGCCTCAGCTCTTTCTTCTTACAAGAACCACAAACCAGACATTTTTTTTTGTTTTCAAAGAGTTAGAAGAGATGAGGCCGAGCCACTGAGGAGGGGCAGGATTTCTATTTCAGTGGGTTCCTTAGGGCAAGAGAGGAAGCTTAGCGGCCACAGGAGTCTAGTTAATGAGCGGGTTATACAATATTCATTGTGTTGAGTTTAACTCTTCAAACAGAACGTCTAATTGCAAAAAGAAAAAAAAAAGAAAAGAAGCCAAATTACAGATGTTAAGACAACAAAGCCTGGGAAGAGCTCCCTTTGTTGATAAACCTGTCCTTTTGCTGCTTCCTCCACTAACTGCACAGTGACAAGAGGCCCTGGGAGTCTCTGTCCTCATCAGGAATTCTCATTAGCTTGTTTTGACTGAGAACTCTACAGGGCTCATGGAGGCTACTGGGGGACTTGGCATGAAGGTGTTCTCAGAAGACTGTTTTCTTGCTACCCACAGAAGGGGTGAGCCAATTGTGTTCTGCTTGAACCAGGATAAAACTGTTTCCCCTCAATTCTCCTGACATGTGTAGTCTCCTCACTGTTGCTCCTGGTAAGAGCACCTGCAGCAGGCTCGCTGAAGGACACTTTTGTCTGTTTGTGGCAATAATGAGTGCACAGGTAGCAAAGGCCAGCAGCCAGGGCCATGACCAGAGTCACTGACAGGCTTAGCAGAAGCCCCAACTTAGGAGTTCTCAACTGGATCCCCAAAGGGGCACTATCTTTCTCTAGCCCAACTTTGGGCCTTGGGTTGGTCTTATCAGGGTGTCCTAGGCCAGCCCCTCCAGTCTCCTTGGTCACGCTGGCCTCCTGGTACTTTGACTCAGGTAGGAAGCTGGCAGAAGGCCTTGGTTCCTCTTCACGGCTGGTGGGCCTGGAAATGCCAGAGATGTGGAAGTCAGGAGTTGGGTCGGCTACCTCAGCCCCATGCCCACTGAATGCTTCAGAGAGCCATAGATGCTCAGGATTGGTAAGATGGACAGTGTGTAGAGAAGGCCTCCTCAGGCTCCTGTTAGAGGCCATCATTCTGTCCTAGAAAGGAAAAGAATAAAAGAATCAAATGCAGCTGATTTTCCCTCCAACTTGCCACTAAACTTTGCAAGTGACTTGTGTTCTTTAGAGATAACCCAGGCAAAAGTTGAAAACCCAGCCTCTTGCCTGCTCCTAAAAGAGTTCAGAGCAAAGGCCTGAGTAGATAAACACACACACTTGTAATTAATGGAGATGGAATTGCTAATGGAAACCCCACATGTGGAGTCGAGTCACAAAAATAATTACAGTCCTTAAGGGGCTTCCAGGCCCATGTAGAGGTTTATGTCCTTGCTGATGGCTAAGGTGTCTCTTATGGTAAGATCCATGCAGGAAAATTCATTTACGCTGACTGTTGGTTCCCAAAAATTTAAGTCAAAATATTATGTTATGTTTTATTTTGTGTTCCAAGTTCTTCAAAGAAAGAGTAAATCAGTGTGCATTTATATTTATGTTGTCCACTGATTGAACTCTGGGGCCATATATGATATTTTGAGGTCGCTGTTATAAGGAAGGAGTGAAGGAGAGAGAAAGGAGGAAATATTGACCAAAGCGAAGTGGAAAAACACATTGCTAAACCATTATTTCTTCCATTCCAGTAACTTTGGGGACACTGTGCAGAATGGGAGGGTTGGTGGTAATCAGTGTGGAGAGGCGTTGTGCATATCATGCCCTAGTTTTCACTCTGACTTCGACTCTTAGTCTAATAGCTCTTTTCCCAGCCTGGAGCTTCCTACTCCAGAGCCAAAATGCCGACCTTAATCCTAACTCACAAATCAAACTTTTACCTGTTCATCTGTATCCAAAGACAGGCAGGTTTCCAAGGAATTTAAGTTTTGGTCACCCTGAGTCCTAAGGAGAGAACAGATCTAAGAAGGAATCATTAAGTACATGAGTTAAAAGCTGTATTTCCTACCACTTTGTAACGGTGATGAAAACAGATTTCCTTGGAATAACTCCTGCATTTAGAGTAAGGAGCCAGTGGGTAGAGTGGGGGAAGAAGTGAGAAGATGGTGGCCAAGAGCTCACTAGCTACTATCATCTATTATTTTATATAAAATATATTTCTATGTTATTTATAAATATATGTTTAAGTTGTTAATGAACTTTATCTATAGCAACATCTCAGAGACTTCATCCAACCCAATACAGTTTTCTTGGGTAATTATCATACCCAGCTCTTCTGTTCAGTAGCCCTGCTACAGTCAGAGTATTTCAGGCTCTTACAAATAAAAATGACAGTATAATTCAAAATAATCAAATTTTGGACATGGGCTACACATCTATGAACAGATGGATGGCTAAAGAAAAACTGTGGCATTTACACACAGTAGAGTAGTACTCTGCTATAAAAAAGATTAACATGAATCATTTGTAGGAAAACGGATGCAACTTTAAGACCATAACGATAAGTAAAATACACACAAGCTTAAATATTGCATGGTTTCTCTTATATGAGAAACCCAAATTAGAATAAGAGGAAATAGGGAGATAGATTTTTCTCAATTGAGAAGGGAGAGAGAAGGAACAGGAAGGGGATGATAAAAAGCATTAAGATGTGTTATGTCCATATACCAACTCTGTAATAAGGAAAGTAAATGTTATGTGCTGCAAACATATATGTATAAAAAAATAAGGGGAAAGGGAAAAAAAAGAACTAAAATGTTTCAGATCTTTTTTTGGTCAGATTTCAGGTTAAGCCCCTCAGTGGGTAGCCTTGGCCTACCACCTGGACCAAATGGCCACCCACCACCAACGGTCTCTGCTTGTGCTTGGCCCTCCAAGGAGACTCACCTGAGGGCCGCAAGCCTCTGCGGCCTATGGACATCCATTGATGGTTCTAGGGATGGGTTGTTGTTCCCACGGGACCCTTGGCTCCTGCTAGTGATCGTATCTGTGTGCATAGGATCTGAGGTCAGAGGCTGGATGTCCGCAGGCTGCATCATAAGCACAGGACTGGTAGGAGCAAGATCAAGGCTGTTCTCAGCAGCTCCTGTGAGAGCAATGGCATGGAATCTGTGCTGCATTCTGTGGAGGTGCAATGGGCACTGGGAGCTACACAGAGGGCCAAAGACAGTTTTCTTGGGTAATTATCATACCCAGCTCTTCTGTCCAGTAAGAGACAGCAAGAACCTTTGCTCTGTGTTGATTGGTACACACCACTATGACAACTGGGTAAATATTGGAGATTCTAATGTGCTTTACAGGTAATCACTAAATGTGAGCCACTCAAAAATGACTTTCCTGCAATACAAGGCCCCAACAAAGCAGCAAAACACTTATTTCTTACACATATTAAAAGAAGCCCCAGGCCTTCTTATCAGCCACCATACAGGAAACACACTGGACAACTGTATACTTTTAATCTCTTCAAAAAACTACTACTAGAAGTCAAATCCCACAATTTTTTAAATGACCTGGGTCTTCTGCCATATGAACACTGCTTTCCCTGGTGTTGATCATGACTTGAGTTTCTGCTATCAGCAAAACCCAAACCACTCCACTTGATTTCCCCTTTGTGACCAGCTAAGAGGAGGGCCCAGAACATCAGAAATAGCTGCACACAGGGCAGCAAGTGGGTGCTAAGTTTAGAATCAGATTATTGGCTAAGTTCTATGTGCCTCCTGCTATTCCTGGCTTTGGAGAAGACTTCCTGAAGCATCAGTTCCTTCAGTCACACAGTGGAGCTAGTAATAATACCGAAGGCACAGAGCCATTGAGGGGTGATGTGCAGTTACTGGCATAGTAACATGAAATGGTGGGGGGGTACATGCAGCGTGTGCTGAACATCAACCACAATACAGTCAGTAATAGAGAGCGATAGAAGGCCATGTTAGCAGAAATCCGTCCAGCCAGCGCTCAGTGCCCCTGTGTTCCAGTGCCGTCACCATAAGCTCTACGTGCTCTTGGTTATTTCAACCCTCAAGGGCCAGGCATTGTAATGGTGGCTACAGGTGCCGCAGTCATACAGGTTTGCAATTGTTGTTCCTGAACTCAATCTCAGGGAGGAGAGATTCTTATATGCTTAGTCACTGAAATTACAAGATGGCACTTTAATGCCAGTGCTAAGAAGGTGAATACATGGATGCTGTGCTCAGAACATGTACCCCAAATGCACATGACAAATCTAATCTCCAGTGCAATAGCTCTAAGAGTTATGGCCTTCAGGACATGAGTAGGTTATGAAGACAGAGCCCCCAGGGATTAAGGTCATTATAGAAGAGGCCTGAGAGCGTTTGTTCACCCCTTTTGCCATAAGAACACACATAAGGCATGCAGATAAGGAGCAGTACTTGCCTAGACCCCAACTTTTCTGGCACCTTGATTTTGGACTTCCCAGCCTCCAGAATGGGTGGCCAGTGACTCCTTGTTACTTACGAGTTGCCCAGTCTAAAGTACTCTGTTGTTCTAGCAGCTTGAGTTGGCCAAGGCATTTGTTTACCAAGAAAGTATGAGAAAAAGATTCATCCAGGGACATTTGGACTAGACTTTGAAGGCTCTGTGTACCACCACAAGGAATAGTCCAATGTGAGGAAACATCAGAAGGGACACATGGAGATATAGAAGTAAATCATACTGTGAAGTGGTGGGGCAGGATCCCAAAGTGTCCACTGGGTCTACTGCAGATATGCTTGAGAAACACTACATATTATTTTGGGGAATCACCAGAGTTGATATAAATTAATGGGCAGGGCAGGGTGTAAAGGGGAGGCATGGGGCAGCACCATTAGGAGTTACACTGTGGCTGCTGAGACTGGCATCTGTGACATCAGGGTGGGGTCAAAGCACTCCATGGGTCAGGCACCCAAGAGGCAGAAGGACCAAGGTGACACTTCCTCTGAAAGGCTCACTTTCAACCCTATCCATATTATAGCAAAGACAGTTGTTTGCGATGGCTGGGCAAAGTTGCCTGTAATAATTGTTATAAAATACAGCATGGGATTTCAAGAGTTGGGGCACAGGGTCTCCTCCAGGCCAACTCTCAGAGTGTCTTGGTAGAAAAGCTGGAGGTACTGAGCTGGAACAATAGGAGAAGACAAAGCATTCTGAGCAAAGGTGGGGAGGCAGGGGCCATGGGTTGTCTCTGTCCCTGGATCTCCTAGACTACAGGAGGTAGAGTTCTGGCTGGAGCTGGCCTTAACATATTGGCTGTTATGGTTTGTGTCTACTTGTTCCCCAAATCTTCATGCAGTCCTGGGGTAGACTTCTAGACTTTGTGATCAATTCATGAGTGTCTTGGTTAGTTTTCTCTCATTGCTGGGACAAATGCCCAACACTCAAAATGAAGGAAGGAAAGGTTTATTTAGCTCACAGTCAGTAGAGGTCCATACTTAGCTGGCTCCAAGGCAGAGCAGTACATGGCAGAGAGCAACCTTTCATGGAGGTGGCAAAGAGCAAGAGAACAAAATGGAGGAGCAGCACCAACAATGGCTGCAGAGAGCAAGTCTGTCGCCCTTAAATTGCATTCAGGCAATCTGCCCTAGGCTGGGTGTAGCACTCACACCCATAATCCCAGCAGCACTTACACCTCCAATCCCAGCAGCACATAAACCCATAATCCCAGTGGATCATGAGTCAATCACAAACTCTAAAAGTCCACCCATGGCTGCAGAATGCTTTGGGGGAACAGCTAGACATAGACCATAATAATGAGCGAGTGCTGGGATTATGTGTGTGAGTGCTACTGGGATTATGGTTGTGAGTGTTGCTGGTATTATGGGTGTAAGTGCTGCTGGGTTTATGGGTGTGAGTGCTACACCTAGCCTGGGGCAGATAACCTGAATGCGACATAAGGGAGACAGACTTGCTCTCTGAAGCCACTGTTGCCACTACTCCTCCCATTTGCTCTTGCTCTTTGCTGCCACCATGAACTGCTGTCCTCTGCCATGTGCCAGTCTGCCTTGGAGCCAGCTGAGTATGGACTGAAACCTCCAGTAACTGTGAGCTAAATAAACCTTCCTTTCCTTCATTTTGGGTGCCGGGTACTTTGTCCCAGCAATGAGAAAAGAGTAACTGAGATACTGGCAAAGAATTATGGAAAAAAGAATCAAGGAAAATGGGGTTGAGGGGGTGAAGATCAGTCCTGTGCAAGCCACTAGGTGTCTGAATGAGCCCATCTGTCCTCCGCCTCCCACTGGAAATGGATAATGGTAGCAGGTTCCAAGGACAGGAATTTTCAAGCAGGACAAACATTCCCTTCCAGGCCTGGCTTTTGTTTGTTTGTTTGTTTATTTTGCTGTGTCTTTTTTCAGAAGCTCATAGACCAATCGAGTATAAAATCATGACTAACCCAGGGAAATGTTGATCCCCACTGAAGGGGAAACTGGTTTCTGATTCTGTTCTCCATTCAAGCCTGTCGAGAACTATCAATGTATTATGGAAAGGAGCAATAAAAATTGCTTTTCTAAGAAGAGAAGAGGTGCCCTGCGTCCCATCAGGGGTCAAAGGGCAACAGCTGAGAAGCTGTGCCGCCTGGCAGACTCAGGGAAGAATCTGTGTGCTGTGCAGGGGTTCACCCAGAGCCCCACTTTGTCAGGCTGCGCTAGACAAAGCACACTTGCTGTGACAAGCTGATGTCCCTGCCAGGGGTCCCTGCCCCTCACAGCCACCTGATCACCTCCCCAGGTGTGGCGGTTCCAGGGCAAGGCAGATGTTCTTCACTGCTTGTGTTTGGAGGACAGGAAACCAGCAGTGCCAAGCTTGTGAGTGAGAAGAGATCACCATGAAACGATGAGGACAGCAGCTCGCTGAACGCCGCGGGAGCTGTACCTGGGCCGGTTTCCTCACCGTTGCTCCACCGCCGCCCAGGGGCCAGCACCCGAGGCCCAGGCTCCGAGCTGCTGAGGTCACCTGAGTAGGCGCTGCTGTGTGTCTCTTGCGATACAATAGCCGATTCAATCCTTGCCCAGTAAATGAAATACGACTGGACTACTGATAATCTGTGGAGAAAAGGAGCAGAGTGATTTGGGGATTTGGTTTCCACTAAGTAATGCCCAAGGCCATCCTAATAACAAAGACAGAATAAAAGCCCAAATGAATAGGAGAACTAGAGATTATTTCACTTCCCTTTGAGTGACTTCATTCTTTAAAAAAACAAACCCAGAACTCAAGAGGTGAAAGTAATTAGGAGGGGTTTCTACACAAATAAATTACCCTTCCTGGATAAATATGAGCACTGAGATTCCTGCTTAGGGCTAGATTATGGCTAGTTCAGTGGCAGAGAGCATGCCTTGCATGCTCAAGGGCTGGGGTTCAAGTCCCAGTACTGCAAAGAAATTGTCTTTCTTCACTATAACTAAAACAATGTCTATTTTTTTTTTTTTCATTCTAAACAATGTCTTAAATGCGAATGCTATCCTCTTGTACAAATTTCTCTCACAAACATTATGCCACTGGCTCTTCTCCCATTCTCCCCGAAATAGGCATTGTGGACAAGCATTGTTCCTCCACTGCTAGTATTCATAAGGCTGTTGTCAGGCTGTGACTAACGTAGCTGAAATCTCCCAGAGAATCAAGAAACCAGTGACGGGCCTGGTTGGGCCTCAAACACGGTGACTTCCAGACACCTTTCAGGATTCTGGGAAAGGAGAGAGCAGGATGGCTAAGAGGAGTCTTCTGACCCAGTGACTCAGCTCTTCTTTCTGTCACTTGGAGACAACAGCTTTTAAGCTACTTTCTATGCCACACATAGCAAACTGGAGTGGGTCGGGGGTTCCCTTCTTTTGTCCCGCTGGCCTCCCAGGGTTCCCAGGAGGGATGGAGAAGGACACTGCAGTGTGGGTCCTAAACCTTGTCTCTCTCATGGCTCCTGATGAACAAGATATCCCCAGTCCCAAGGAGGAGGGGACAATGGTGGTGGTGGTGGGGGTCATGATGCCATTTTTGTGCTGTCCACTTCAGGCAGCCTCAGGGCCTCCTGCCCTCCTTCTGAGGTGGTTGTGTAGGAAAGGGGACAATATAAACACAAAGGAAAGGAAAGGAAAAGCCTCTCTGAGTCCCGAGGCTGGGCTCAGTCACTAAGAGACAGCACTTCTCTGTCTTACAGGAACCTGACGTCCCCCACAGGCAGGGCAGGGGCCTTCCACAGGAACGAGAGGTTTCGTTTCGGGGACTTGTCTGAGTGGGTGACTGTGTCGGCCTCTTCGAGACAACTCATCTGTTTGGAACGAGGAGGAATGAAGACAAAAGTGCCAGCTGTGTGCTGCTCAGACGCACGCCGGGCCTGCAGCAGGAAGCCCATGAAATCGCGGCTGCTTCTCACCGTCACTGCAACAGAAAGCAGCGGACAGCAGGCCTCAGAGCCACGCAGAGATTTTACGCAGGTATTTTCAAAACAGAAAGAGAACAGTTCCTTAGAAGGGGGGGTCCTGCTTTACACCAAAATAAATTCCATTTGGATTCAAAAGTGTGTAAAACTGAAACATAAATAAACCAGAATAATATTTTTTTTTCTGTTTTTTAAATATTGGAGTTAGAAATACCTCTTTAAGCAATGTAATGGCCATATGGAAAAGGTGAATAAACTCTGCCATATTACTAAGGGGAGCTGAAGCTAGATAAAGCCAAAACAGAGATAAACTCAGGAAAGGGTTTTCAACATATGAAACAAACACCCAGAGGTGAGCTGAGCCACTGAAAAGGTGATTCTCCCAGAAAGCATGAAAGAACACCAAACTAAAACAAGGTCATCATAATCTAAAATGCAATTACAAAGAAGATGCTATTTTATATTTCTCACACTAGCAAAGATTAAGATGTGTGACAAGCAGTATTAACAGGACTGTGGAAGAGCCAGCACCCTTGTTCACTGCAGGGGACCAACTCTTTGGGGTCTACCTTCTTTATTTAAATGTACTTATCCATGATGCATTCTAAAGCACTGGGGAACCCCGAAAACAGTCTGTGAGATAAGCCGGAAGGGCAGGCCTGTATTGTTCCACTTACGTGAGATAGCTAGAGTAAGCAAACTGATAGAGACAGACAGGTTAGAAGCTACCTTAGAAGTCAGCGGCTGTCTGTCTATCTTGTCTCTCTGCCTGCCTACTTGCCTGCCAATCTGTCTGTCTGTCTGCCTGCCTGCCTGTGTCTGTCTGTCTATCTGTCTATGCTAGGATGGAACCCAGGGCCATAAGCATGTAGCCTATCACTGAGGTTTGTATTTTATTTAAAAACCTTCATGTTGTAAATATTTTAGATGTGTAACATGATGTCTCACTATACATAAAGAAATAGCTAATAAATCCAAAGAAGTCATCGCATCCCTCAACTCCCTGAGGTGTTCACTGATAGATGAGTAAGAAATAAGGATATTTTAAAGTTTTATAGTAAGAAAAAAGTATATTTTTCTCATACACATGATACATGCAGGTTGTTTAGGGTAACCTCTGGGATACAGTACATTTACATCTTATGAAAAAGAGATAATATTTTATAATCATGTCACTTGTGTTCTCTTAGATTATT
>NDGM011256480.1:0-18034 GCA_002564305.1 Octomys mimax
AGGTGCTATCCTGGGTAAAAAGAGCTAAGCAGAAAACAATACAGTCCCAAACTTCAAGTGTGTCTGATTTATTGCCCTTAACACTATGGTCTCATGGTACATAGATTTTCCTACACATGATTTAAGTTTATCTTTCTTTATGGCAGAATAGGATGCCATTGTGTGTAAATAGCACATATTGTTTGATCCGTTCACCTGCTGATGGAAGCATAGGCTGCTTCCAAGATTTAGCTACTGTGAACTATGCTGCTGTAAACATGGGTGTGCATGCACCACAGGAATATCATGTCTCTAACTCTTTCAGGGAGCAACCTAGGAGAATAGCTGAGTCAAATGGAATCTTTATTTTCATTTTTATTTTGAGAAGTCTCCATACTGATTTTCATAGTAGTTGTATTTTTACCTTTCCACCAATGTACAAGTGTTTCTTTTCCTTCAAGTCCTACTAGCATTTGTTATTATTATTTTTATTTATTATTTTCTTTTTATTATTAATTAAATTTATTGGTACATTTTAGGTATACATAGTGATCATATGTGTTGTAGAGAATTTACACTTACACATGATACAACTTGATTCTTTTCCCCATTCTTCTGCCCTCCCTTCATCCTCTCTTCCCCTTCTTTTTTTAAAAAATAATTTTATTGAGAAACAAATAGCAATGAGACAGTTTCAAAACCGATTAGTAGGACAGTTTCAATAATTAAAACATTGCATATTATTGTCTTCTTAGTGGTATGCAGCTACTTTCTCTTAATTCCATGAGTAGAAAGATTTGTTCTAATAGTGTTTGTAGACAGGACATCATGTCTGCATCTTGCATTATTATTTTTTTATGATGGCCATTATTTCTGGGATAAATGAAACCTCAGTGTTATTTTAATTTGGATTTTGCTAATGACCAGCAGTGTTTAGCATTTCCTCATGTATTTGCTGGCCATTTGTACTCTTCTACGAAAGATCTATTCGTTTTGCTTGTCCATTTTTGATTTGGCCTTTTATTTTGTGGGATATTATTTTTTTGAATTCTTTATATATTCTTGATATTAGTCCTCTATTTGAGGCAAAGCTTTTTTTCCCCCATTCTGTAGCTTGTCCTTTTATTCTGTTGGTTGTTTCTTTTGTGGTGCAGAAGGTTTTTAATTTGATATAATCCCCTTTGTTGACTCCTGGTACTATTGATTGGAAACCAGGGTTCTGTTCAGAAATTCCTTGCCTATGCCTATACTTCAGAAGGTTTACCTATTTTATCTTCCAGGAGATTAAGTATTTCTGTTTTAACATTTAATTCTTCACTCCAATTTGACTTTAGTTTAGCACATGGTGAGAGATGTGGGTTTAGTTTCACTTTGCTGCGTGTGGATAGCCAATTTTCCCAGTACCATTTATCCAAGAGGCTATCATTCCTCCAGTGTATGTTTCTGGCCCCTTTGTCAAAAATCAAATAGTTGAATGTGCTTGGGGTTGTTATCGTATCCTTTATTCTCTCTGATTACATGTCTGTTTTCATGCCAGTAATACGCTGTTTTTATTACCATAGCTTTGTAATGTAATTTCAAGTCTGGGAATGTGATGACTCCTGCTTTGGATTCCTTTTGCTGTCTGGCTTTCTTCTAGCTCCATATCAATTTTCAGATCATTTTCTCCAGTTCTGTGAAGAATACTATTGTTTTGATTGGGTTGAGTTAAATCTGTGTATCAATGTTGGAAATAAGGTACTTATACTGATGTTGCCTGTCCAAGAACAAGGGAAATTACATGGCTTCTTTCATATGAGGCACCCCAAGTATAAGTAAAGTGCAAAATAAATTATTAATGATAGGAAATAGAGAGATAGATACTCTCAAATAGAAAGAGCATCAAGAGATGGAAGAAAAGAAATGGGGGATTATACATTTTATGTACTGCAAGTGTGTACTAATAAAAATTAAAAAGAAAAGCTAAGAAAAATAACATAGGGATCTAGAAGAGGAGAGTCCCTTACGAAAGTCAAGAGGTTGGCTGATTTAGGTGTCTAACTAGAATTTTACAATTTCTCACTCCTCAGAGTGGCCTGAGGCCAGTTTCTATTTGCATTTCACTTATCTCCAACTGAGAGGAGTTCTGCTATGGAAAGTTACTGAGTAGGACAGTCTAAATGCTGTACTCTCTAAGATCATCCATAAGAAAGTATATAATCTAGAAAAATTCAACTGCTTTTTGCTAGCCTTCTAACTTTTTTTTTATACACATGAAATGATTAAATTAAGCAAGCAAGAAGGAAGCCTTGGAAAGGAAGAGAGATCAAAGATAATCCATCAGTAAACAGTTTAACAGAGTGCACATGCAAGGGAGCTGCAAACATACTGTCCTTTTGTCTTGACGATCATAGAGGAGGTTGGAGGTCTATTAGGAATATACATTTAGGTGTGAAGTCACTTTAATTTTGCTGATAAATACTTCTGTCTAATGGGAAAAAGTCAGAGAGGAAGTCTAAGTAAATTTATTAAATAAACATGTTTTAGTTGCCTTCTGATTCAGTCATAATCAAAATTTGAAGCTACCTCCAAATTTGCTGCTCTGATAATACCTTGCCTCTCCTTTCCAACTCTGCATGTTGAACGTAAAGAGATGCACATTCCACATTTCTTCATTGGTCCAAGCATGAAGACAGTGCCACAAATACTGACTAAAGAAGCACATAAGCTTGTATTAAATGGGATATAAACCCAGGGTTTTAGACCAGCATGCTGCACATGGAGGTGGGGGTCATGGCTGTAGTGAATTCAGAGTGGATGTTTTAGTGCCAGACGATGGAAGAGAAGAGAAACCGTGTAACACAGGAAGTGGAAGTACCACAGAAAGTACAAACTCCAAAAGACACTTTTGATATTGAAGTTTGTGCCTAGCAAATATTTGTCAATGGGGAAAATGACATAAAACGTTTTATTCCTGTTTAGATCAACCCACCTTGCCAGGAACCTGAGGGGCATAGAAGATGTTGTACACAGCAGGAGCTCCTTTAGACCTTTGGAAAATCTTGGCTTCTAGCTGTCAATCCTGGAAAGGCCAGAGATCTGAATGCATCAGCCGAATAAAAATGGCGAATAAAAAGGTGAATGTTTAAAACTCAGGTGTCAATTCCTATAGTGACACAGATCCTCCTGAAAGTTAGAGGGCTGGTGACACCTGCCCATTCACAGAACTGTGCCCCAGCAGCCAGTTTGTTTCGAGTGCGGTTGTGATTCATTTGCCATGAGATTTAGCCTCTGGTTAATGGAAAAAAACAGACAGGAAGTCTAACTAAAGTTATCAAAAATGTTTTAAGTGCCTTTTTTTTTCTCTCAAAAAGTAGCTCAATGATCTATATATACTGACTGAACTTGGATGGGTTTAACTTTTCCAAATGTTGTCATCATCTTTGACTCACTGATGCTATATGAAGCTGTAATTTTTCCATCATGGGAACATGTTCTTTTTGGTGAGATAAATGTTCTTTTTTTTCTCTCTTGACTTCCCATTCTCTAGCCTTTTATTCTGCTCACTATTTTTCTAAGCATGTAGTTCAACCACTGGAGATTTCACTGACATCCAGCTGTAATCATCATCTTTGGAGGATGGAAATAATTAAACTAGATTATATTCATATTTCATATCTTTTTATAACTTCATATACTTTAGTACACCCACAGCGACAGGTAAAAGTGAGTCAAGATTTCCATAAAGAGACATTTCACCTTGAGTCTAATTGGAAATGCAAAATAAGAAGTGAGTTTTAGCAATGAAACCACACTGGAACAGAAGCTGTGGCATACAAATGAGTTTGCTCAGGAAAATGCCAAAGTGAATCCATTGTTTAATACTGTAAAACCTATTCCCTTTTATTTTGTGGGGGATGGGAGAAGGAACGGTATGTTTGCTAGTTGTGTGAGCTTAGACAAATCTTTCAGTATTCTGGGCTTGAGTTTTCTCATCTGGGATATGCAATTTCCATATAACTAAAATTATTTTAGTTTCTCCTCTGGCTTTCAAATTCAGAGTCAGTCTTAGAAATCATAGACACATTCCATGTAAGAGCTGAGTGCCTTAGAAGGAAAGTTTTCAGAAGATGTCCCAGCTCCACTTATAGTGTTCATCATTCTCTTTATTTTGTTGCAGTAATTGGAATTCCATGTCTATTACAAACAGAATCATTCTCCCTACAACAGAGCATGATAAAGCTCTGTAGGCAGCATGGTATTTGACCAGTGAGATTTTTATATTAAACAATTATGATTTGGTAAAGGCAACTCTAGTCATTTCAATGTGTGTTGCTGAGCAGTTATAGTGAGTTTAGAGAGGTTGGCATAAAGCAAGACCAACTTCTGAAGAGAACATATACTTTAAGGGAACACCCAGCACCTCTCAGCACCTTATCATAAAGGTGATGAAAAGCCACCAATGAGCTTCAGTGAGGGAAAGAGCGATAAGGAAAAAATGATCTGATTTGTGTCTTAGCAAACTCTGGCATAAAGTAGAAAACAAATGGGTTTGGTGAGAGCACACAATCAAAGTGACCAGCTAGGACACTGGAGACCAGGAAGAAAATGAAAGCTGGACCAGAGACTGAGAGAGGAAAGTGAGCATAACAGAAAGTCAAGGGGAGAAGCAGATGCACCAGTCTCTCATTTTTTTCATACATGTGAAAGTTACAGAATGAAGAAAGCTGAAGAGCTTTGGATTTCTGTCTACGAAACTGAAGAGGTGGTAGATATTTGGGTAGAGAAAAATAATGAACTCGAATTTCTACAAGATGCAACTGATTGACCCTCATGGAACTGATAGTATCAGGGAAACAGAAACACCAGCCACTGTACCAGCCCCATGCTTCCTGCTATATTCCTGATGGCTGTTCAATGACAAGCTACATGATGCTTGTTGGAGGAGGGACGCTATTCCTTCGTCAATTTTATTAATGAAGCTCTAGAATAAAAGCATGGAAAATAATAGTCTGATGTGGAACCACAGGGGAAACAACGGGCTATTTTTGGCTGAAGAGAAAAAGTTAGATAATGTTTCACAGAGAACTGGCATTTAATCTTTGCTACGAAGACAGAAAATGGTTGGGAAAACCACTGAAGCAGAGGAAGTGGCATACGCCAAGGCGCTTCAGTATTAAAGTCAATCCTTTATTTTGAGCTCTTTAGGAAAAAGGATGTCCTTTTCAGATAGTGGTGTTAAATCTATTTTAGTAGGGATTATCACATGGGGATTTTTTTTTTTAAAGTCTTAAAAAATACATTTACTCTTAAAACTCTGCCTGTTTCATGGTTTGTAGGATTAAGGGAGTGCTCTGCTTTCTGTGTAAAATACACAGAAATGGCTGCACAGTTTCCCCCACTTAAATCAAACAGGGAAAATAATTCAGCTAAGTTATTCCTTCAATCAGCGAGTGAATGATGTAATGATGCTCTTATGTGAACAACAGCATCAATTCTGATGAGTTAAGCTTGATAATGTTTAAAGACCTAAGTTCTGGAATGAGTAAGTGTAGAATAAATTAAATTTTTAAAAACTACTATTAATTTTTAAAAATATTGTAAAGCTGCATATCCAGAAAAAAAATGCATATTTTCAATCTTCCTTTTTTCATCCATCTCAGACTGAGAACCTTATTGTATCTGCATTCCTTTTTTTTTTTTGTATTTTAGAGAAGGGTCTACAGGGTTTTCAGGGTCTCACTACTGGATTGGACTCATAGTAATCCACCTGCTTACAGCCTCCCAAGAGCTGGGATTACAGGTCCACGCCACCACGCCCGGTCTCAACTGCTATCTCAGCACGCCCTGGGGGCAGGGCTGGCACTGCAGGCCTGGGAATCAAACCCCAGCCCCTGTGCCTGCTTACAAGTGCCTTAATTTGCTGAGCTATTTGGCTGGCCCTTGTATCTGCATTCTGATAGCTTGTAATTTATTTTCTAAAAATCAAGACAAACAAGAATCCTTAGATTGTTTGTCTCCTGCATTCCCTTCTTTAGCCTAATCAAATATTGTGCAATATTTTCTGATCTTTCATGTGTAATTTTATGTATCATGAGAAATACTTTGACGTATAAAGATGAAGCACAGCAAGGAGAGACAAATTCGCCCAAGGGGAAAATGAGCTTTAAGGCTTTTTCTCCAAGAGAGTTGCTTTATCATCTTCAGATGATTTGAATTATAAAAGCCTTTGCTGCACATTTCCTGTGCTGCAGTCACCTTGCCAGTTAGTTGGGAGGATCCCAAGATAGAATGAATTCAGAAGTATAGAGAAGGAGAGTCAGAGCACTATGACTGATTTTTTTCTTACCCTCTCTGTCTCTGTCTCTGTCTCTCTGTCTCTCTGTCTCTGTGTCTCTGTCTCTGTCTCTGTCTCTGTCTCTCTCTCTCTCTCTCTCTCTCACTTTGAACTCAGGCCCTTGTGCTTGCCAGACAGGCACTGTGTCACTAAGCTATATATTCAGCTTCAGAACACTATGATTGAAAGCAATCATCTTTCAAAGCATCAACAACAACAAAAAAAACCCCAAAACAAAAAAATCCCATCAATAACAAAAAGCAAAACCAAAGTAGTGAGAACCTTCTGTATTTGCTACTATGGGAAAAAAAGGTAGAGAATGTGACTATTCACCTTGTGAGATCCTTTGTGTGTGTGTGTGTGTGTGTGTGTGTGTTTGCAGGGTCTCACTACACAGCTTGGACTTATAGTGATCCTCCTGATTTGTGCCTCCCTAGAGCTGGGATTACGGGTGTTCACCACCACACCTGGACTCCATCGCCTGCTCAACATGCCCAGGGATGGGGCCAGCATGGCATGAGGTGCCAGGGATTGAACCCTGGCCCCTGTGCTTACCTAAGCAAGAGTTTAGTCTGCTGAGCTACATTGCCAGCTCTTACCCT
The DNA here is from genome assembly GCA_002564305.1 of Octomys mimax. Classification (NCBI taxonomy): domain Eukaryota; kingdom Metazoa; phylum Chordata; class Mammalia; order Rodentia; family Octodontidae; genus Octomys; species Octomys mimax. The sequence goes on from NDGM011256480.1 coordinate 6,898, forward strand.
GTGAAATTCTTACCAGAGTGGTAAGCAAGAGGTTTTAACACATTACTGGATCCTTATATGTAGGCAGGTGTGAGAAGCACAGAGTTGTGTCCTTGGAGGACCCCAAGTTCCAGGCCCTTCTTTGGTTTTGACTAATTATCTAAGGTAGATATGGCTTTTTCTAGCCCTATAGTTCTAGGGATTATTTTGGGGCCAATTTAAGAACTTCTGTAAATATTTTCTTTACAAGTCAGTAGAGTTTATCAGGTTTCCTTCATTGAGCCCAGAGTGAATTCAGTTGACAAATATCTCTTGGGTAGCTTTGATGGCAGTCACTGTTCAAGACTCACAGGATGCATTCATGGAAAAACAAACAAAAAAAGAACATGTAAATGTGAGACTATTTTTGACTCTGATCCCAGTCAGAGTGGCTGAAGTGACTGTAGTGATTCCCAGTGAGACCCATGTAACAACCACCCACCCAATGCTCAAGGTGTGAGGAATAACAGGGCACTGAGTTCGGGGTAGTTTGTTATGTATCAATAACTGCAAAAGAAGCCAAAACATTTACTTTTAATAACTTTTCTAGTAAATGTATAAATGTTTGGTACATAGTAGAAACTCATTACATAGTCACTCTCATCATTGTTACTGACCACATCAGGAGGTGCATGTCTCATGTGACAATGATGAAATAGGGCAGTGGGTTAAGTAAATGGGTATGGAATGGAAGAAACTTTCACTCTGGCCTCAAGATAGGATAGCACTGGAGCTACCCCTGGCAGCATGCAGGCAGTTAATCATCCTGGCAAACCTTCACTGGATGAGCTTATAACCATTAAATTTATAACCACTGCCTACTTCTTTTTACTGCTTCTCTGGTTATGAAAGTGAAAGAATATTAGTCCCTACTGGCCCTCCCTAAAGTCACATAATTCTCTTAAAAATAAGAGCATTTTATTACAAAAAAATGCCAGGGAAGGAGAAAGTTTAATCAGAGTATAGGCAATTACCTGAGGCTTATGCTATGATTTTCAGTGGATTTCTGGAAGGTGCTGTCAAATAAGTTGGTGAACAATTTCATGACAGAATAGAGGTGATCAGAAGAAGGATGTTCCTTTTCCTTGCAGAAAAAAAATAAGGCTGATCAACATAAAAGTCTTAAACTCTCTCCATAACTACAACGATCTTGAACTCTTAAGACATCTTTAAATATTTCAGAAAGGATTTCAAGACATTGCTGTTTTGATACAGCCAAGAGGTTAGTCCAAGTGCCATTGCCTTTGAAAGCATTTTTTAAATCAAAAGATAATTTAATCATTAAATGACAATTTGGTCCAATAAGCAGGAGTAAGGCAGTATCAGCATGAATTTCAAAAACCTGCTAAGAGCTATAAATATAGCCTGCAATATTTTGCAATATCGAAAGTGTTTGGCCTAATGTTGAACATGCTCCATTGTTAAAACCAGCTGTGTTCTTTCACTCTTTCATTTCTATAAAACTAGGATAAAGGCTGTCAAAGCAAATGCGGTGGCAGCAGCAGCAGCAGCAGCAGCAGACTTTCTTGCTGAAAAGTTCTGTGTACATAGTACATAGCAATCTCAAGATGGAACTTTGAATGTTTCAAACCAGAACAAAATCTTCATCTAATTATAAGTGAACTATATTAAGCACAAAAGGCAATTTCGAATTATACTGAAGAAAGTTACATTTTACTCTTTGCTTTCAGAATGCATTTATCGCAATTTCACAAACTAATTGCAAATTCATTTTGCTTAATTTTCTTAGGTTATTTCTTTTATTGCTTTCAAGTGCTTTGCATATTTCTGAACTATCAAAATCCATAAGGAAGATTTAGAGAGCTTTTTGTTTTGTTGTTAATTTGTATTTAAAATTGTGCAATAGGAAATGAATCTTTCTTTTCATTTCTTATTCTTGAATTAATATAGTGACCACTAAGCCATCTCCATTTATTATAGACACATTCAAGTAGAGGGAGAAAAAGTTACTAGTGATGAGCACATTTGGAAAATTGGATTGGAAGAAAGACACTACAATTTCAGAGCTAAACTCAAATAGAGCTGTATGTAGCCATCTTCCACTTCAACCTATATGATTGCAGGTCTTTGTAAATCTACATGGGTTTTGAAACTGCAAAGGCTCTCTGGTTCCCTCCATGGCTGATTCTACACTATGCAGATTAACTATGGCAAATGGTTCATCAAAGGCGGAGCTATTTTCTCTGTTTACTGTGATTTCAGTTTGTGTTTCTTCATTACATGCTTTGACTAGAATAAAATACTTCTAAAATAAAGTCCACCATCAAATACACATAGGTACACTTAAAAAGAAATCTTTTTGGTTATTATATCTTAGGGATTGGCATATTCTTGTACCAGTAGTATGGGTGGTGGGAAGTTGCCAGAGTATGCATGTATGATTTTGCTTCAGTAGATTCACAGAACTTCTTTCTGGAAAGATTGGATTCATAGTTCAATGTAGATGTTATTCATAGCTGCTCTAAAGCAGAGGGAGTGTCAATGTTTAATAAGTCTGTACTCTAGCCCTTAGTTTGCATGTGAGTATGTGTGTGTGTGTGTGTGTGTGTGTGTGTGTTGTAGTAATAGTAGGTGTGGAGAGAGGAAGGGTATGAAGTAAGTTTAATGCTTTTACCACTCTGTGCATCTACAGTAGATACACACCTCCTGTAATTGGATCCTTAGACCCACATGTTTATTATCATTAGCTATCTTCTTGGGATGAGTAAATTACTTGTGTGTTTAATTAATTGCCCCAAATAATAGGAAGTATGTGCATTTTATTCTGCACCTTGTGGATCTGAGCAATTTTTATTTGGAGGTAATGTCATTAAACTGTAACAATAACCTACATTCATATAACACTTCATTTTTTATGCTAGAGGAACCTCAAATATATTTAAAATCTATTGAATAGACTTAAGAGTTATAAATATTTTCCTCAGGTGTCGTGAAATATCATTTGGCCAAGAAGTAAAATAAAGTCATTCTCAAAATATAGTTATGGAAATTTAAAAGCATTATCTGTTTAGTTGGATTTAGGATTAATAAAGCATTTTAGATCCATAGAACCAATTTAAGGAGAGGGAGAATTGATTCAGTCGGTCAGTTAGTTGGTGCCAGTTCCTGTGTCTTGCTTGGCTCTGTTATAGCCTGTTATGGCCATCTTATCAACCATTTATCCTAGAAAACAGTCTCCTTTTAAAAATTTTACATAAGACCATCATACTTCCTTATTCCTTGCTTTGTTAATAACTAAAGTTTATGGCTCTGCTCTTAATTAGCAACTATTGACTCTTGAGGTTCTTGCCTAAAGCATGATCTCAAACTTCCTGTTTTTCAACTCTGACGGAATGCTCAGCTGAAAGAAACAGTAATCACACACAATGGCTTGAAGGGTTTCCAGATGACTCATTCCTCTAGAGATTTATATTTTCCAGTAAAATCAATTGAAACCACAGGGAGTTGGGTACTTTAAATGTCTTACCCACCAAGGAAATTTTTTCCTGAATTTTATTTAGTAAAACTTATTCTCATTATTTATATTATTCAAGAATGTTTCTGGAAGGCTGCTTTCATTGAGCTGTGCTGGCTGTGGTGCCATCCACTGTTTTGAAGGAAAGTGGGGGCGAGGCTACACCAAACTTGCTCTCTCTCTCTCTCTCTCTCTCTTTTAAAGACAAAATTGGCTTTTATTAGTGATTCATGGAGGAAGTAGCATCCCATCTACAAAACAAGGAGCTCCATTGTGCATGCAGGAACAGTTGGTTTTTTAAGGTGTCTTTAGCAAGAACAAGCAAACAAGATGATACAAAACATGGATTTATGCAACACAGGTTGCTTCAAATTGCTTTCCTTGTAAATTTAAAGTAGAAAGGACTTTCCTAGCTAAGTTGAGCTTACGGTATCTTTCTGAGTGGTTGCTGGGACTATTGTGTTTTTAAGAAATCCTTTCCTTTTATTTTACTTTGAAAAGTAAAAACAGAAGCAAAAACAAATAGAAAAGACAGAAACAGGGTAATATACAACAATGCATATGCTACAGATTTTTGAAACAGTAGTGGCTAATTAACAATGGTTTTATACTATCTATTTTTATCATCAAATCTATTGCTCAGATTAACATAGATAGTTATTCAAGATTGGGGAAATAATTGAATGTTGGCACTTGCTTTCAAGAGAAACTTGCTCTCTTGATCTCAGGAGCACCACACATTGTTCCTCTTATGTGGAACTGAGAAGGATTTCTCTCTGATCTCAAGATTAAGATAGATGTGCCTTTTTAAAACTGGCAATTGTGTTATTTTGTGTAGTGCACAGCATGAATCGCATTATATATTTCCTGCCTTGGCTGTTGACAAATTCTCAACAACTTTGTACCTCACCTCTAGAAGATATGGAAACATCATAGCTTGCACTTCTTTTTGCTAACCTTGGCTTTATTTCATTTTCCTACTCTTTGGTTTCCAACTGCCTCACCCACCCCCTGCAGATATTATTTAAGCCTGATTTACTACTAGTATATTTGAGGCTATCTCATTACCTTTTCAGAATAAGGAGCAGTAGTTTTTGGATAAGCTAGGGACAGTATTCTCTAGGTTTCAATGGATGCTGCGATTATTTCACCTATGGTTAAGGCAGAGTAACTTCAGCTAGTGGTGCCAGATTGTGTGACATTCAGAAACTCCCTCCTTGGGTACTGGTAGCTTCAGGCATTCTGGAAGAATGTTCTACTTACCTTTTTAAGAGGAAAAGGCTCTCTCAGCTCAAGTGAGTAAATCTCAATCTTACTTCTTCTCTGTGTTGGATGCCACAATTATTAGTGAATAAAATGTGATGAAAATTTAAATTTTATCAATCTCCCAATGAAAAGATCACATGATGCTTAGCCTAGTCTCTATGGCTCATGGTTCAGATAGGAGTGAGGCAGATCCAGGCATCCAAAGTCCCCATCAGGATAAAACAGTCCCAAGAAGGAAATGTGACTGGAGGCAGCTCATGGAAAAGAAAGCTAGATGACAGGAGACAGTCTCCAAAGCCTCTGTAGACTTGGGTTAGGCAAAGCAGTTAAAGTGTCAGACCCCAAGAAGTGGGTAGCTAGTGATGACCATCAAAGCAAGCCAGGGAACTTTAGAGGTCAGATGTCTTGAGTAAATGAAAGCTTGGAAATCCATCAGTTCTAGGACCTCTGACCTGGGATTGAGTGAAATGATTCCACTGCTTCTCTTGCATGTCTGGCAAACATTTACACCTTGTGTAAAATATGCATCTATTCAATTGGAAGGGAGAAATCATGCTGCAAAATTGTAATTGTGGGTTCAGAAAGTTGCTCTACACAACCCATGGCATAATTCTTGCCCTTTACTAGATTTCTGGTTAGAAGCTGGTTGAGGTCTTTTTTTCTGGCATAGCATATGGAAAATGGGAGATATCTCGAAAGAAAAAGGAGCCACTTAGAGAAACTCTTCATTTCCTTACATTGACTCTGTTTCTAGATATGAAGTTTTGTGTGTGTTTTAAATGGAATTTTACCTTAAATGTATAACAGGGAAAGAGAGGCAATACAGATAGCCCCGATTGTGTTACCAGCTTTCGTAAAGGTACAAGACAGAATATTTTAATAGATGTGAATGACTTACTGGGGTTCCTAGGAAGTGAGTCAGTAAGATTAGGTGAAGAACCTTTTTAAGTATTCTAAAGAAAAGGGTAAATTAATGAAAGCTGAGATCAATCTAGAAGATATGTCTACATCAGACCACAATACCTAGGCTAAAAATAACACTTTTCAGCCTCCCTATGAATTCCAATTGACACTGGGGAGAGGAGTCATAGGAATCCACTCTCCAAATACAACAGAGTTGTGGTACCAAGAATAGTAGATCCAGAAGATAACGCTTTACTGCTTAGGCTCAGTGAGAGGAGAATTCACATCTACTGTGTGTACAGCTGATGCTGGCATCAGGCCTCAGCACCGTACCCTTTTTACAAGAGTCAGCGTTCAGATATCTTCTGCCCTCATACTTGGTGTTTGAGTCATGGCCAGTTTGAGTCATGGCCAACTCCATTAAGCTCTCCAGGCTGCACCAGACTAAGGAACCCTTGGCTTTGACCATAGACTTAGGTCTCTTTGGGCTCAGTCTTGTAGCATCCTTCAACTTAACTGTTTATAACAAGATTTCACTTAAACTAGCTCCTCTAGTTACTTGTGATAAACAGCACAGAGAGAGAGCTGAGGAGAGTAATAGAAAAATATGTGCTTTTTGCTGAGATTTTCAGCTATTCATTTTTATTTTCAAAATAGCCCCATTTCTGAATTCTGAATTTCTGAGATAATGATGACAAATCTAATGGATGCAATTTAGAGTTTTCCAGTGTCACATTGCTACTAGAAATAAGAATTGGAATGGCAGGCACAGGACTGAAGCTGAAACTAGTCAATTTGATTTTTCTTTTCCCCATGGTGATCACCACAATGGGGCTGCTCTATGTAGGTATATATTATCTTTTGCATTCTCACACTTTGCTTTAAATCCCAGTAAGTAATGAATAAAAAAATTTCTTCATTTGCTTCTACTGAAATAATTCCTGTACTGAATAATGTCACTTTCCAATTTAGTCTTCCTTTCAAATCACAATTGAATGTCAAAAACTGTTCTAGGCACATGAATCTTACCAAGATGAATGGAGTGGTCCCAGCAAAAAACTGATGAAGTAGCTTACAATCAGCCAGAAAGCTATGACATATATTCAGCCATCTATAATACATGGCTTTCTGTAAGACTTGCCTTGGAAATCTGGATGTAAAGCTCTTCTGAAGCTCTGGAGTTCTCAGAGAAGCTAGAGGACATGTTTATTGAAACACTGGGAAATGCAGTCTTAAGATATGACTCTATGGGTGTGCCTGAAAGACTTATAATATAGAATTTGTAAGTCATAAGTGAAGATTGGTCTAAATTGAAGGAACAGAAGTGGCATGAGCTGAGGGCATGGGTAAGTTCAAGGAACTGACACTGTCCAAAGTGTAGGATATATAATATTAATAGCAGTGTATCTTTAGAATAATATACAAATTTCACATCCTTTGTCCATATATGATTATATTTGATCCTGATAACATCTCTGTAAGGTAGTTCATGATGAGAATGAAGATAATGAATATATTCCTACTCAATGGATAGCAGAGAGTTACAGAAAACATTGAGCAAAAAGTGAAGAGAGGGGAATGCCTAGAATTGATGAGACCAATTCTGAGGCAACATGATAATGTAGGGTGGCAGAGAAAAGAAAGAGGAGAACAGGCATGGAGAAAGCACATTGCCATTGTGGAATGTGGGCCCAATTGGAGGAATGGCTTGACAGCTTCAAGGAATGCTCAGAAATTAATGTCTTATGAAATTCTCTGCTCTGACTTTTCCTTAGTTAAAGTTAATCACTCTCTTTATTTGTGCTCTGAGATGATTCCAGTCACTATTTAGAACTTCTGTCTGTCTTATGTTAGTACTCTTTACATATCTGAGAACCTCATTAGGTTATTAAGATGTAAGCTTCTGGAAGATAAAAATACTATTTCTATTTGTCTTCCCTCAGGGCAGAAGCATACTAGCATTTAATAAGCACTTAATGTATTTAACTGACGTTTGGCAGTGAAAGTCATAATGTGAACTTAAAGTGAAAATAAAATAAATCAGCAAACTCTTGCGTTGTATGAAAGAGTTTGCTGATTTATTTTATTTTATTTTTTTCTTTCTTTTTTTTTTTGTGGAACCGGGGATTGAACTCAGGTCCTTGCGCTTGCCAGGGAAGTGCTTATTCCACTGAGCCATCTCCCCGGCCCCTGCTGATTTATTTTAAAAAATAATCATTATAGAAATCAGTATAGAGCTTCTATTTAAATAACTAAAATTAGAAATTCCATGACTCAGCTCTTTCTCTTCTAGGTATCTTACCCAAAGAGCTAAAGACATCATATTACAGCAATATATGCATCCAGTGTTTATAGCAGCAATGTACACAATAGTTAAATCATATAGGCATATAAGCTCCTGTGTGTCCATCAACAGAGAAACGGATAAAGAAAATGTGATGTCTATACATAGTGGACTACTACTATGCTATAAATAAGGATAAATTTCAGACATTTGTAGGAAAATTGTCACATCTGAGAAATATAATGTCAAGGGACATAAATTAAACACATAAGCTTGAGAACTGTATGGTGTCTCTTACTTGAATAAGGAAAAATACAAACAAAAAGAAAAGTAAAAAATGGGCAGAAAGAAACAAGAGGGGAGATCTCTTTCAAATGGGAAAGAGTACAGCAGACCTCGGGCAAGGAGAAGGAAGAGAGAGGAAGTAAGAAGCTGTATGATAGGCTATGTATGGATACTAAATATCTACTCTGAATGCAAACGTTGTATTTTATAAATGCAATCTAAGAATAATAACAATAAGAATGAAAATTAAGAAAGGAGACTTAGAGATGTGGGGAGGGAGGTGGATGGGAAGGGGATTAGAAAAAAGACCATCCATGTTATTTACAGATACCTAGTCCCTAATATGAATGTAAATTTCTGTACTGCAAATGTATATTAATACAATATAAATAATATTTTAAAATTTCCCCAAAATAAGCCAAGTGAGTATAGAAGGAAGAGCTTGCAATTTGTAGTCAAATTTGGTTTAAATTCTGACACTACTCATTATCTTCTATGTTACCTTAGGCAAATTACTTAATGTATTTAAGCATCATTTTCCATTGTATAAAATACAAATAATAAAATCTACTCTTTGAGGTATTATGAAGACTAAATGAACTACAGTATGTGAAGATTGTGAATACTGTGACTTATAGAAGATCATCAACAATATCAGTTCATATTCAGGTCTGCTAAAGCCTCATAACTTGAATATGTTCCTAGACAAAAGGGGAGTAAATTAAGGGGTGAAAGCATAAGAGAAAGGAGAAATAATAGAACAAGTTTCCAATGAAGGAGCAGATTGAGAAAAGTGTCTTTGAAAAGAAAGATAAATAGTATTTCTTTTAAATAGACAAGAGGAGAAAATGAAAGTGAAAATTTAAAGAAACTTTGTCAAGTGAAAAACAAGAGTTGTAGGAAAAATAGTCTCAAAAAGGATTATCTTTTGAATATTTAAAAAATACTACATACAGGAGAGGAAGAATTGATAAGCAAATTAGGATTACGAATCAAACATCAGAAAAACAACTGGAATTAGTATATACTTTTCAATAATACTCATATATGTAAATGTTCTTAATTCTCCAATTAAAACACAGACCAGTTGATTAGATTGAATAAAAAGACCCAACTATATGTTGCCTGCAAGAAACACAGACTGTAATGCATACTCAGAGGCTGAGTGAAGGGTGAAAAAATGAGATTGCATGCAAATAAAATCCAAAAGCAAGCAGGAATGATGATATTGATATCTGACAAAAGAGACTCTAAGTCAATATTAGTCTTACAAGACAAAGAAGGCAACTACATACTGTTAAGGAGAACAATTTACTAAGATAACAATTATGAATATATTCATCAACTGTTGGCGCACCACATTTTTCAGAAAAAATACTACTAGACATAATAGGACAGATAGACCTCAAAATAAATGTAATGAGTTACTTCCTATCCCACTCTTGCAAATATGTAAGTAACTTAGACAAAAATTATCTTTGAGACAGCTTGTATGAGTACTAGTTCAGAAAATCAACAAACCAAGAGAGCCTTGGTACCAGGTAAGTTCAGTCAAGCTTGGATGGCATGAGATTGGTATTGTCACAATGAATAAAACAAGCAATATTCCTGGCCAGTTTCACTTATGGAGCACTTCATCAATGCTCTGCTTTGCAAAGCATTAGTTTGGCACAAACAGGCCATCAAACAAGGGTGGGGACATGAGATTCTCAAGGATATGTACATATGTACCTCCAATCAAAGAAGGATGTTGGTATATTCTCCAAGGAAGCAGAATTGTTTGCCTAACCTATGTGATACTAAATAAGTTCTTTGTGTTATGTACAAAATATTTCAGAAATTATTGCATTAGCTCAAATTTTGGTGTGATAACTGGTTGTGCCTTACCAGTAAGTATCTTACCAGAAGACAGCATGATATAAAGCATCAGAGTATGGCCTTGAAATCTGACTATTAAAGTTTGCATCCCAGCTCTATGTCCCTTATTTTTTAATTTTTAAAAATCATTTATTTATTTGTTTGTTTGGTACAGAGTCTTGCTTTGCAGCTCAGACTTGTAGTGATTCTCCTACTTCAGCCTCCCCTTTGCTGGGATTATAGGCTTGTACTACCACATCCGGTTTTGGTGGCTGGCATAACACACAGCGTGCAGTACTGGGTATTGAACTGTATGATATTTAGCATGTCTTATAATCTGCATAAAACTTACTTTATTCATTAATTAGGTGTAGACAAAATTCTATCGTTATTTACCTTATAAGGTTGTTTTGAGGATTGGACAAGATTATGTTCATAGCACGCTTATCTGATGCCTGAGATGCAGTAGCCACTCCATAAACACTATTTAGGCTTAGGTCTCCAGATTCTTGTTCACAATCCTGTCTTCTGCATAGAGGTGGCTTATTGACTGAAAGACATCTTTGAGGAGGGGCTGTGTGTAATTAAAAGTCTCTTTGGTGAAGCTCTTTTTCTTGTGAGTCACACGAAACATATTGGGCCTGTGTTTCTTGGGAGTTTGTATCCTTGAACCTTGTCAGACCACATTTTTTTTCTAATGTTTCTATTGAATTTATGTAGTGGCTTCACAGAAAGGGTGAGCGTCTTTGAAATACTTGTGATGAAAAAAATCTTTGCATATAGTTTATGAAACTAGCCTCATTTCTTCACAACCTTATAATTTTGAAAATTTATCTTCTTTTTTCTTGATCAGAATTCTGCGGAATACTTAGAACTATTAAGCATATTTTGTGGCAGGGAAACTAAGGAATGGAGAGGATCAGTGAGTTTTCTGAGATCCACATCTTGACATGTTAGTGTGGCCCTCTTCCAGGCATAACCCCAGATCCTTCCTTCCTTTCTTTCTTTCTTTCTTTCTTTCTTTCTTTCTTTCTTTCTTTCTTTCTTTC
>NDGM011256494.1:0-18431 GCA_002564305.1 Octomys mimax
TTCTTGCAAAATACATATATTTTCCCCCAGCTGGAAAAGAATATGCTTCCCTGTAAATTTCTTCTGGCAACAAAAGTCAAAATCTATCTCAAAGATTAGATTTGTATTCTAGGTAACAACAATAAAATTTAAATCAACCTCAAAATAAAATATGTGAATTTTTAAATTGAGAAGTATTTAAAAGGAACGGAAATATATCTAGGTCTTCATTCATGCTTGAAAGCAATAGAGCTATCTATGTTTTATATTAGGAAAATCCAAGCACAGTGCTTGGTATAAAATATTCTATACTCCTGGTTGAAATTAACAATTTAAATTTGCTGAATGAGGTTTCAGAGCAGTATCTAATACACAAATCACAAAGATTTGAATATTACCATAGTTGTAAAAAAATGTATCAAAGGGCTATAGGTTAATAATAATGAATGTATGTGATGTAAGTATTATTAAAGTATACAATCTCTGACAATAGTTTATTTGTTTTACAAATGCATTGGGGGTTAAAAATTTTCAATTCATCTGTGACAAGCCATGAAATTCAATATTGCTCACCATGACCAATCCATGAAATTTATCAACTTTGTTCCTGATTTTCACAGGGCCTTCCTCTTAGATGAAATGACTCAGTGAACTGAGAGCATAATAATTTTTTCATCTATGGTAAATCAGTGTAGTTTACCAGGATTTATTATGGGCTTCAAACTTAAGCTTGTTATGATTATCAACCATTATGTATATAATCTTAACATTATAGAGATTTATCTCATTGATTCTTCCTCTTATTGAAAGAATTTTCCATTTCTAAATTTAGTTCTCCACTTCAACTGGTAGAAGGAATATTCTATAAACAATGCGTTCGTTGAAAGTCAAACATAGGTGAAAATCATAGGGAAACTGAAACCAAACTTGTTAATTGCCCTTCCAATATTCAAGACAGAAGTCTTGAAATTTATTGAAAAACAGGTCCAGCCAGACAGCTCAGCGCCTGCTTAGGCAGATGTAGGGACTGGGGGTTTGATCCCTGGCCTACCATGCCAGCCCTGCCTCCAGGGTGTGCTGAGACAGGGATTGAGACTGGGCATGATGACATGCCCTGTAATCCCAGTGCTTGGGAGGCTAAAAAACAGGAAAGATCGCTACAAAGTCAATCTGTGTAGTGAGACCCTGTAGACTCTGTACTAATTACATTAAAAAAGAAACTTATTGAAAATTATGATATGTATCACCTTTACCAAAAAGTTATAGGAAGCAATGCCTCACAAATTAACCTGAGTAGAAATATTGTGTAAAAGTTTTGCTAATAAACTAAAGACAGGCAATTATTTAACCTTTCAGTGGAAATTGATAGTATAGGAGAAGGATTTTTAAATGAAATTAATGTTTAAATTATAATATCTATTCCAATCTCTTCTATAACATTGCAAATGTGAATCAGATTAACCTGAACTCAAAAAATAGTGCACAACTTTTAATTTCTCTGAGTCTTGTCTAGCTAAGTAGAATATGTTAGCCTCTTGTAATGTACTCACTTATTTCTATTTCCACTTGCCATTACTACTTCAAGCACTGAATTCTACTACTATTTACTGGAGGAAAGAAAGCTTCTGTCTAAGAGAGGGGGGCCCAGTACGCTGTCCCCTGAAATACGTTTTTAAAAGCAAAAAGCAACTACATGTTATTTTCTTTTTATACAGCATCAAGCAGCGACTAAAACTTGACCACCAGCTCACAAAGGAAAGTTTACAGTGTTGCAGACTACATGAGAACCTCACAGACTAAAGGGAATCGGCCAGTGGAGAAGCAACATTCCTGGCAACTAACTCCCTCCAATAATGAAGGAACTTCTGTCCGTAGATGTTATTTTACAAAATACATCAATTCACAGTACAAAAAACTCACTTCAGAAACTTTACCTGCTACTTAACATAATTTGATAAGTGACATGAAAAGAACTTTGTTAAACACATTATTTTATATATTAACAAAGTTAAAAATAGTACGCATTTGATACTTACTTATATAATTCTCTTAATGGTGAAGTCAAAATGGCTAATGTTGTAAGAAGATCGTTACAATGGATATGAATTTTAAAAATTTTATCATCCTTATACTCTTGAGGATTCAAAAGTCTCTGTACAGATGTACAAAGTGACCACAGCATGTTCTCAGTGCATATCAAAATTGTCGTGACATCAAGTCTATTGGTAAGAAAAAGAGAATCATGTTAAACAGAATAATCTTTGTATTTTTTCTGTATATTTTCATCCATTACTCTTACTCTAAATGCATGTAAGAACAGAAAAGACTTGGTTAGATGTTGGCATTTTGGAAATCAAAAAATAAAGCATCCAAGACTGAGTTTCCAGCTGCTAAATAACCCACAGAACCATCATCTTTGGGGATGGCAAAGTCTATACCAGTGCTCGTGTTCCAGGAATGCTTTTGAAAAATTGTCTTCTTTGCATTATAAGGATTCTATTTCAGAAATTCAAAGAGATTGTCCTTGAAATTGTACCAAGCAAGACAGAGTGAGATACAAAGAAAACTTTGTTGCTATCGACATATACATGGTAGGTAAAAATGTGATAGCACAACAGTTCTCTTCATCCAAGTGCAAATGACAGTTATAATGTGGAGTAAAATGTGTCCTGCCAGCAGTGAGTAGTAAAGAGAAATGCTTATAGAGGTACAACTAGAGACCTCACGATTTCAAAAATTTCCAATATTATCAGTTACAGAAAACCTGCTGTCATTTATTTCAGTGATAATCTTATTTTTTTGTTTCCATCTTTCAGGAGATTCTTAATTTTTAAAACATATTTTTATTTTTAATTCACATGTAGTAATCATACACATTTATGGGGTATAATACATAAATATAACAGATTATGATTAGTCAGGACAATTGGTATATCTATAACCTTAGAGATATAGTATTTCCTTCTTTGCATCGAGAACATTTAAAATCCTACTGGCTGTCTTGAAATAGTCCATTAATTGTCACCAACCACAGTTATCCTGATATGCTGTAAAACACTGGCCGTCATTCTTCCTATTGAATCACACCTTGTGCACATTAACTGTCCTCTCTGCAACCCTCTTCTCCCCTGTTCTGGATTTAAATAAGCACCCAAATTTGTAATGAAGAATTTTTTTTTTTAGTATGTGACTAAATTGAGTACACCTCAGTCAATTATCTTTTGCTCTCTTAAATTTTGAGTTGAAGAAATACAAAATGAAAACTTTGAACTGATAAAAATGATAAATGATGTTTAAACCTCAAATTTATTATACATAATGAATAGTTAAATATTAGTAATATATTACATATATGCATATATATATGTATATAAATCTTATACATGGTTTTTGTTACATGCCATGTGGAGGCTACTGGAACAGTAAAAGCATAAAAAATAATTTCCTTTAGGAACTTTTAATTGTAGCTCTCATTCACTTTCTCTAATTGCTAAATTAACCCAACACACACACACACACACACACACACAAATATATATAATCTGATTGCTACAGTGATGATGTTTTAGAATTAAACACTTAAAATATTTATAGATTTTGCTTATGAAAACTAGAAGCAATAATTCTAGTTTTGCCTGGCATTTTTATGCAACCATCCAGAAAATAAAAGCCAAAAGTCTCTACAGCACAGTTAATTAATTAAATATACTACCTATTTCATGAGCTGACAGTAAATCTTATTTTACAAACAATCTCATAATGACTTGCTACCTCGTAGTCAAAAATGACTTGTACTGTATAAGAAAAAGAATGAAGGTGTTCTTTCCTCTCAAAAGGAATTTTCCATCTATTCTTCACAGTTCCTTCTTTTTTAAAAAAAAATAGTTTGGACAATAATTCAAAACAGCCAGTGCAAAATACTGTATTTATGAAACACTGTACCAGGACCCAAACACCCTTCAAATTTCAACATGCTTTACAAGAACATGATCAGGAAATTATTTTTCCTGGGGAATAACAATAAAAGAGGGCTCTTCTCTATAGATTCTTTCTAAAATATGCCTGAAAAAAATTTTAGGCCTAAAAGACTAGTCTTAATCACCTTAAAGAAAGCATTTTTAAAACAAATCTTTCCTTCATAGAAATCATTGCGATCATGTAAACTCGCTTAATACAATATTCACTGCCTAAGTAACTCACAGAACTGCAGTATAATTTAACCTTTGATTTAAAACCCAGTAACCCAGTGACTTTTGCTCTTTAATTTCTGTTATTTCACATGTTGCTGAAACAGCCTTTGCTGAAACAGCCTTTAGTAGTACATAGTAGAAGGGGACAGAAAACAAATAAAGAAAAAAAAAAGAGAATTAGAATATATTAAGAAGAAAAATGATTAGACAAAGTACTTTCCTTAATGAAGACAAACTACCATATTTAAAACCTTAAAAGAATAATAAACTAAAATCCCTTGGTGGCCTAGAAGTTCAAAGTCAAATTAACTACTCCATCACAATATGGTTGCTTTTTTTCTCCATTTCAAGACCTTCATTTTTTCTTAATCTTATTAATCTTTGTGTAGACATCCTAGATTACAAGACATCTTCCACACTCTCTTAGCCACGACTGGGTTCTAGACACAACTTTAAGAAGAAAAACAGAACAAAGTTATTTTGATACAAGGCCTACATTTGCACTTAAATATGCCAGGAGAATTGAACATGGCTTCCTTTCAGATGTTAAAAATATGTTACATGTACAAGGAGTTATGATGTGAGGTTCAGAATCACATTCTCCTTTATACCAAGTGATGAAAAGGTTTCTGCAAAAAGCAAGGCTTCCAAGACTTCAATTACCTTATCTGTGGAGTTCTTTTATAGCTTGGATGGGCCTGAGCATATCTGGAAGCCAGTAGACCCAAGGATTTTTCCAGCACTTCTGCTAGGATCTCCTGGGATAACTTAGGGGGAAGAATGGTCCAAAGATCGTGTTGAAGAGCCCAGTAGAAATAATGCCACATCTGCAGTGCGAAGGAGCATCTTTCCCCCTGGCAAAACAACCACACGTTAAATAGAATCACATCTTCCAAAACGTCAGTTCACTTCCTGTGAACCTAATTAGTTCAAGCTGAAAGGAAAAAGCTGGAGAGCCTGACACACTAGATGACCAAGGAAGATTTTTGACAAGATGTTACACATCCTCAATGAGAAAAAAACATATGTTTTGTTTCAACTATGAGACCAGATATTCTAATGCAAATTCAGACCATAAGAATTGAACTTAGCATATCCTTGACTTACCTATTCCCGGCCCAGCATTGAAAATTTAATTTTAAACAATCAGCTTTATAGCTGCTACACAAGTTGTGCTGGCTGTTTTAAGACAATACACTAATTCCTGTAAAGCTAAAATCTGTTTTAGTTTAAAAGGTATACTTTTCTATTAGCATCACTGAATAATTATATAAATCTTTCAGATTTTACATTATAAAGAAATTTTAAAAGTGGCGATGAACTTCCAAGCTATAGCTTATCAATATTCATGAAACCAACTGGGAAGCATGACTAATGAAGATTATTATGTTAGACTACTTCACCAATGGCATTTCAGTAACCAACAACACAAACTAGGAGTAGTCTAATTTTATAAGATTTCCAAAAGCTGAAGCACATATTACCATCATGCCTTAGCGTCTTCGTGGAGCCCTTAGAAGGGTGACCCAAGACTTTACAGACTCTTCAGTATACTAAATTCTCCCTGACTGCAGAGGAGGACCCCAAAGTGGCCCATGCCAAGGGGAACAGGCCAAAACTGGAAAGAAGCCCTAAGTGATTTGTGAGCATTAATTAGGTAACATGCTTTTGGGGAGGTTTGCTAGTTGTTTGACCTCATTTTTTTTCAAACTAGATCAAAAGACTTATTTGAAACAGAAGAGTAGAATGCATTCTTCAAAAATTATCCCTATTATGTTAATATATCAAAAATTAAACTAGTAAAATTTCCTACTTTATCTCTAAGTACAGTAATTCACTTTGACATAAAATTTTTGCTTTCTCCACTGTTCATATTTCCTAATAAATATCATCTGAAAGAATCTGCTATTCTCTCATACCAAAACTGATAGTTTCTTATGAAGATATAAGTATTTTCATCATATATTGTTCTCTGGCAGTTTCTTTGATTACTAAAATAATTTGTAGTCACTGTAAGAATAATAATTTATTTATTATCTACTGACTTTCAAATGGAACTGATAAATAAGTAGAATTGTTGCTCCTTGCCTTCATTTCGTCTAGAGATAATGTCCTATTTTCTTCCAAAAGAACAAAAGAAATCAGTCACACCTTAAACCATGGAAATTTTTCTTCAAGGACTTTATACAGTCTGTATGGAACACGTCTTAGAGTATAAATTAAATTCAACAAACGTTGTCATAAATTTTATGTGGAAATTTTACCCTGTTAAATGTGTGCCTTTACTTTACCCAACCAAATTTCAAATAAAGTGAAAATAAAACCCAGAAAAAAGAAAAAAAAGAGTTGTTATTTCTTGGATAGGAAACTTAGCATCAAAGGTCGGAATCAAGTTCAAACCAAAGGGGTCTTAGACTTCTGGCTTGTGAGTTCCTAACTAAATTGGTACATTTAAACTGTGCACCTAAATTGGGTCAGAAAAATGATCATGATAAAGCAACAAAATTACAGCTCCTTCAGCTTCCTCTGTGGTATGTGTTCTATGACAAAGACTCCTTTATGAACTGAGAAAGGACTTTTAAAGCTTGATTCCTGGGCTCCTCACTCTTCAAATGTTGTGTATAAATGAATAAGTGTAGTGTCTAGTATGAATAATTCACCCTAACCTTTCCCTTGACAATGAATAGGTATTTATCATAAAGTGATCAACACGGTTTATCATAATCATCAAAATATGAAGTGCCAGTGTCTTCAATATCTACCTTTTAGTCATAAATGAGGAACTAAAATATAGTTTTATGAATACAGATTTAATCTCCTAGAGATAAATGTAATACTCCTTTTAAGAGTTTAATAAATATAAATTGCATATTTCTCAAAGAATATTCCAAACTTGTCTTTGTTCAACAATTGTCTTTCAGATGCATACAACTTCAATGTGTACATGGGTTTTTGTTAAACTAAATGTAATTCATCTATTTTTTTCTGACCTGTCTCTGTATTTGTTGCCATTTCAAACATAGTCTGCTAGTAAACATCTGTTATTTTTGCAGACCCACTGTAATGTAAACAGATGTGAGCTTTTATTTAGATTATATATCAGGAAACAAGCAGCTGGGCTTTATTATACAAGCCACTCAATATTATCTTTGAACAGACAATTCTTTATTCTCTGACTATTGGAAAACACAAGTTTCTAAAATTGAGCAGCTGTCAACTTGGCTAAGTTTAATTTGAAACATGCATTCTGAACATCCACTGTGCCATCCGACCAGCACCTCATCAGAGAGATGCCCACCTCTTTGACTCTTGAAACCTGACAGTTTAGAAAGCGGAAATGATGCACCTGGGGCTTGGTTGCTAACACAAAACATGAGTAAGTATCATTCAGTGTCTTTAAAATTCTTTTACTCTTTCTCTGCACGTGGTGATATGCTCCCCTGAGATCTCTATCTTATCCTTTGGTTGAAGGAGATCATCGCCTTCCCTATCCTAACAGGCTGCCAAAAACACATTAGTTCTCTTCCCTAGATCAGGTGGAATAATGGGGAGAGGAGCAGAATGGGGGTAGGAAGCAAGATAAAACTGTACCAGGTAAACCACTTGTCAAGCAGTTTAAATATGTGCTATTTTTAGAAGGATCTTATTTTTGGTAAACAGAAAAGCAGTATCATTTTATTTTTCTGATAAATAATAATCACTAACTCTGCAATTAAATTGTAACTACTGACCATGTAAGTATATGGAAGCTACAGTACCATGTAATCACGGGGTAACTATCTTGTTACTTCTATCTTTGAAGCTAAAGCCTTGTCATAAGATCTAAGGACTGCATGTTACATAGTAATTTGGTTTTTTTGTTAAACACTTGGTAGCTTCGATCACAGATTCTTAATACATTCACTTATCATTTATGCTGCACAACTATTCTAGTTTCCAATTTGCATACGAGAAAACAAAATACCGTTCTACTGAACATATACAGAGATGATACCTGTTCTTCACTGAAAACATCATGCTAAATTGCTCATTAGTAGCTTGACATATTGAAATAGTTTGAAACATGAGATGGATTCATTTTCAACCTTGCTGTTCCTCCAGGCAAACAAGGATGCTGCCAGGAGAGGGGAAGACCAACACTTTTATTCTTATCTCAGGCTACCAGATGCACCACACCACTTTCTTTCTCAGACTGCTCACTGCGCCCACTACTGTTTGAAGTAAGTCAAGTTTGGAAAGCCTTGGATGATGCTCTTGCAAAAAGAAAAGCTATCTGGGAAGGGCCTCTAAGGGAGAGATGAAATGGCCTTAGAAAAGCTAGAAGGTGCTTTAAACGAGCTTCTTATTAGCTTCTCCTTTGTGTCGTAGCAACATTTATTATGATAACCCAGGCATAAATAGAGCCACAGGGATCTTCAGCACCAGGGAAGAGACAGGAACAGCTATCGAATAAAACCCCAGTTTGGTAATAAAAACTCTATCATGGTTCAAACAATCAAGAGATACAGAAATCGTAGACTTTAATCCTGAAGAAAGGTGAAGTGGAAAAGTTAATAAAGTTAGGAGAGGCTGCTGAATTTTTTAAAACTCAGTTATTATTCATTAAGATATTATAGATGGTTCACCTTTTTACAGAATCAGTTTTGAGTAATTTCAGATGTTGTCTGTAAGCAACACTATAGAATTCAGAGACAGGCACCCATGAAGCTTGATGGTGAATCATTTCAATTTAGCCACATGTCAGGTGTATGGGTCATCATTAGGGTTTAATTTCACAGAAATCTGTAATTTCAAAACATGGGCTATTTTTAATAAAAGACATTGAAAAACTGATTCTCTCTATGCTGAAGAATAAAATTAGACCCATGTCTGTCACCATACATTAAAGACAAAATGGATCAGAGATCTAAATATTAAAACAGAAACACTAAATCTACTGGCAGAGAAAGCAGATAGACATTTTGAAGATATAGGTGTAGGCAGAGACTCTGTGAATAAAACCCAAACTACATGGGAAATACTTCAAAGAATCTACAATTGGAATCTCATCTTATTAAAACTTTACAGAATCAGTCATTCAAGAAATGCAAATTAAAACAATACTGGGATTCCATCTCACCCTAGAAAGAAGGGCTATCATCATGAAATCAAATAATAACAAATGCTGGAGGGGCTATGGGGAAAAAAGGAACCCTTACCTGTTGCTGGGAGTATAGACTGGTGCAACCACTACAGAAATCAGTGTGGAAATTCCTCAAAAAACTAGAATTAAAGTCCTATTCAACACAGCTACTCACCTTCTGGCTTTTTTCCCCCCAAAAGAATGAAAAACATTGTACTACAGTGATATAGGTGCACCCATGTTTATAGCAGCACCATTTGTCATAGCTAAATCTTGGAAACAACTGAAATCCTCATCATCTGAGGAATGGATTTTAAAAAAAGATGTACTATTTTTATACAATGGAGTACTACCCAACTATAAAGAAGGATAAATTTAAGATTTTCTTAGGTAAATGGATGCAACTTGAAACCATACTCATGAGTGAAATAAATCATATTAACATATATAAACATTGTATTGTCTCCCTCGTGTAAGAAGCTGAAAGAGTAAATAAGATCCAGAATTCACAATTGATATTGGGAAATAGAAAGAAACCGTTCAAAAGAGAAAATGGGATGGGGAAAAGAAAAGAAAAACATATATATATATATATATATATATATATAGTCTGTACTTATATTGCTTGATCAGTTTTTCATATCTAGGTCTTATAATTTGAACAACTACTATGAAAATAGTAATATGCAATATAGTAACTATTTTTAGTCTATCTTGTTTTGAAAATTTATATCATTGTTTTATTGTTTTTTCCCTTTAAAATAAAAAAAATGGGCTTAATGAAACAAGGTAGGCTATAAGTGATCAGATGAGGCTTAAATATACTCATAAGAATGAGAAGAAAAAAAGACAGAATAATGAATAAAGTCTCTGAACAAAAAATATTTATCAAACACAAATGGAAACATACAACAGGAAAAACCCTGCAAAGATAGCCATAACTGATACCTTTGGAAAAATACAAGGCATTTTGGTATTGTTATTGCTTAACATTTTCATTTGATCTCATTATACTCCAACTTATACAGTACCGCAACACTGCAGCTCAAATTAAGTTATTTTTGCTTTTAAGCAGAAGGAGAGTTCTGATGTCTAATTTATTTCAGGTTTTTAAAAACTGTTTTCCCTACATACAAATTCAATATTTAAAAAATATTATCCTAACAGCCTTCATATGTTAGTAACGCCAAGCTCATGTTTTTAATTAGCCAGAAAGCAGGTAGGCAGTAAAACATATTTGTGTAAAAAGGAGGGATAGTAAACTTAACTTCACACCTCATAAAAAGCTTTGTAGTCATCCCAGTGGTGGCTCTCCGCATCCTGTAAAATGCTTGTAGCACAAACTCTGATGCAGTAGTCCGTAACTTGAAACTGTAGTGTGTTGATGAATTCCTGATATCGTTGGACAGGCCCCAGGAATATGGGTCTGTTCAGAAGGAATGATCAAAGAAACAGAGATTTAAGGCCTGTGCAGTAGGAGGTAACAATCTCCAGTACTACAAATGGTTTTGATTATTAGATATCAATCATTCATTTCCTCCTAGTGCTGAAGCCCACATCCACATTCACTTTCCAAAAAGAAAGCAGAGGCAAAAAAAAAAAAAAAAAAAAAAAAAAGCCGGTCTTTGTTTTGCAAGTCCTTTGAAAACGTACATCTGCTGTTCTACAAATATGCACTTCAACTTGAGAAAAACTGCATTCCTGATACATCATTCAAAACTAAAAGTATTTTTTAAACCAGTTATTAGAGATTGGTGCATTACGTAGGCATTAGGTTGTCGTTATTACCAGAGAACAGCATACACTTGTCAGAACCAACCTCTAGCAAGCTATCACACATGCCACAAACACGTTCCTTTTATTTAAGGAATTGTAATTTTGTAGATGCCAATTATCGCATAAACTGTTTTTAAAAATTCCACAGAAATAAAGTGATTTCTGGTACATTTTGTTTATAAATTCTAGTATGACTCACAACATCTAACTACTTAGGAGAATTAAAGAAATATCACAGCTAGTTCCCACAGCAAGCCGAATTCATTTTTATCTTCAGCTATTTATAGTCTACCACTTTCTTTCATAACTAAGAGGGTATGGAATCTGAATGAGGAATATAGAATAGATTCCTGGGGGGTCACCCTGGACTGCAAGGTCCACACATTCCCTTGGCAAATGGTCATAGGAAGTTCTGGGAGTGTGTGATAATACCTAGGGTAATTTTTATCTCTGTACCAAAAACATAATGGAATTTTAGACACCATATGTGACAGTTAAGATAGGTAGGTGCTTCCTCCTCGAATATCATGGACAGACTATTATTAAGTAGGTGCCCAGTCAATATGTTTACCCTGGTCAATTAAAATGCATAAAAAAGCATTTATTTATGTCACAGGAGTTCCTAACAGTTTGCAGGATTATCAACAGAATAGGTAATTTACAACTCCTTTGTAAATACATCACAAAGGAGTATATCTGGGACAAAAACAAGTTCATTTTGCTATTTTTTTTAGCGTGGTCAGTATAATGGGCCTTACGAATGGAAGGGCTGCTCCTCATCACGTGCTGACAACATGCAGGAGATAGCTGCTCTTCTGCATGTATCTGCATACAAACGTCCTTTCTAACTGTCTCTGTGTGTAGTGTGGTTTAGTATACCCCGGTCTCCACCTTCTTGACATTTGCTAGTCAAGACAAACAAAAATAATTTGCCACGCCAATAATTATTTTCTCCTTCTCAAATATTATCATCAAAACTTCACCCTGGTGATATCTAAAGAGTACGTGTTTCTTTAAGCACGGCCATCAACGTAATTTAAATGACACTCACTTCTGCATAGCTCCTTTCACCAAATTATCGTACTGTGTGAAGCGCTGGAAGACATACACGGCTGTGGAGAGGACTGTGTGCAGGTTCTGCAGGGGTGCTCTGGAAGGGACCTCCTTGCTTCTCTGCTGCAGTCTTTCCAGGACAGCTGTTGCCACTTTATAACAGGCCTCCACCAAGTTTGCTCTAATTTCCTGAAAAGAATCATCTCTGCATGCCAGAGCCAGGGGAAGCATTGTGTCAAGTTTTTCCATGATGTCAGAACAAAACTAGGGAGAAATAAATGTGGCGCTGAGTTATTTGTATTCTGACAGCACCGTGTAATTTATGTACAAAAGAGCCAAATTCCTAAATAATGAATTTGGCATCAAACATAAATACAGTGACGCAGCTTTATAATAATCAATTTCTCAGTTGCAGAAAGTTAAATGTTTCATGTCAAATAAGGAAATACCAAAATGATGCTTCTCTATATGTAACCTTCAAACTTTATGCTTCCCAGACAGACATTATGGAAAACTCATGACCCAGCTTCACTTGACAAATACCTTCATAGGCAGTTAATAAAACTTGGAAATGTGTCCTTGATATCATTGACATTATTTTTGAAATCATCCTCATCTTATTTTGCTAAATTTCCAAGGAAGATATTTCAAATCAAACACCACATATAAATATTAGTTTAGCCTAAATAACTAAGAAGCAACAGAAACAACCTCGTGGCACTTTTACGTTGGTGAAGGGTCAGTAACTTTCAGAAGGAATGCATCTTCATGTTTTACTGTGTCTCTACTTTCTCAAAGGGTGGTGGGAGGGGAGGGGATGGCAAGGCGAAGCCAGAAGAGCTCCCCAGGGAATGTTCTGGGACCTTAACTTGCTGAAGTCATGCTGGACTTATTGTTGAACAACTATGTTTAGCTATATTGCCACTACTGACATGGAAGGTCCATTTAGGTCTAAATAAAGATATTTTAATTACCCTAACCAAGAAAAGACAATTAGCTTTTTGAACCTCTACATTTCTCCTAGAGTCATGCAAAGTTTTAATCAGAGCAGTTATCCATCTTCCCCTGAGACTCACAGGCCCTTTGACATTGCTGCAGATTACCAGGGCAAAAAGTGAGCAAGAAGTATAAGTCCTTTCTAGTAGCAGTAGCCCATGGACAGCAGAGAATAAAACTGTCCTGGATCAGGTCTTTGCCAAGAGACTCCACCACTGATCTATAGGTTCCTCTTCCAAGGTCTTGTATTAAAAGAAAAAAAAAAACAAACAAAAAGAAACACCATTCTACTTAGCAGCTTGACAGGATTTCAGTTGGTACTTGCCTTTGCAATTTTCTTCGGTTGCTCATCCTCAGGAAACATGTGACTGTCTTTCCAGATTTGTTGGACATGTACATGGCTAACAACATAGCTCACAGCTGAAGACCTTTCATTCTGCTCCTGCTGGAGAATTTTTGTGGAAAAATCTTCAACTGTAGCAGTTATGCAATGTGCTATAGGAAGAGACACCTCTTTAAATGCATTTCTCCAGCCAAAATCCAATAAAGTAACCTGAAATAACAAATTTATATGAAGTCATATTAATCCTAACTTAGCAACAAATATTTCTATAGACACAAAATTACCGCTTTCATTCAGCACACTGCATATAGGTGTTCTCTTATATATTATAAAAACTATTCTTACAACCTGAAAAATATTGCCTAGTGAATACAGCAATATACAAAACATGTGTATTCTTTACACACAGTAATATACTGACATTTCATTTTAATTCATCAGTGGATTTAATCAAAAACTTTCTTTCAAATTTAATCTCTTAAATATAGTTCAATAAAACCATCTTTATGAGAACCAAAAGGTACACTGACAATTTATCACAGAGAGCAACCTTTAAATTCAATATATTTAATAAAGTCTAAATTAGATTTTTATAGTCTTTTTATAGTTTATTGTTAACAAGTACTGCAACATGAGACAGCATTCAATATTCAATCTTTGGTTTCTTTTTTAATCTCAAAATCCAGCAGGCCAAAAAATAGCAAGCAGAAATAAATTTTTCACAGAAAATACACCATGGTACCTTTCTGGATTTTTACTTGCTTAGAATTTTATTTAGTCTCTCTGCCCATGAAGTTGTAAGCACTGCTACATTTTTTCCAGGAAATGAATAAAACAATCAGCACTGCTCTGTCTGTAGGAGTAGCAAGAGTTGAGGGGTGGAGGCTGATGCTGGCATATTTTTTCTGCTGTTTTTCTTTTTCTTTTTCTTTTTTCCCTTGGTCTATGTCTCACATGGCTATACAATTTATAAATGCTTATTTCCTAAGTGTCCTAATGTTCTTGAAAGTACTGAAAACTTACAAGTACTACCCAAATCCTTTGCTAACTGACTCTGTGTTTTAATGTAAACTTATTGAAGCTAAGACTTCATCAACTTCAAACTCAGAAGACTGAATTATTTTTCTTGATACCAGGTTTTTTTGTTAAACAAACTAGGAGAGGAGTTAAAGAATTTCCATGGTTCACTTTTAAAATAAAATTACTATACTCTGGTTTCTCTTCAGATCGTATAAATCTTTTGCCTTTTACTAAAATAAAATTACTGAAATTATGATCATTAGCCTAACTTTTATATGCACACTCTATTCAGAATTAACTTAATGCTTTTTATATATGCTGTACAAAATAATGAAGGTGATTCATTTCTTAGAGTTAACATTGTACAAATCCATGACTCTATAATCAGAAAAAGTAGCTCTTATGCTCATTATAGTCATAATAGAATAAAATGGAACCTGCCTGTCTAAAGTCTAGTTGAACCTTTAAAGCCACAGGGCCTTAAACAAATCTTTTGCATCTTACAGTTGCATAAAATTAACCAATAATTGAATATATTAAGTGTACATACTCTTCTTTCTCATAAGTGGCACTCTAGAAGTAGGATGATAATAGCTGTGTGCCATGATAGTAATTCCTTGGGATGTACTTATGATAAAGAGTATAAAAAGGAGCCCACTTCCATGAAAATACTGAGGTTTTTGTTTCCTAATCAGGGCATATCTATCATTGGTACCACTCATTCATTCATTCATTCATTCATTCATTCAATAAAATGTTTTCTGGTAAAAAGCATTATTAATTACAGGAGTGGCAGTGAAAGGTTTTTCTTTATTTTAATATAGTGCAGATTATCTTTACTTATAATAATCCACGTGTAATTATACTAGGTTGTCTAAATTCTCTTTTCAAAACATGTAAAAGTAAACACATTAATTGCTGTTCTTATGTGGAAAATTGTAAACCTTTACTCACTGAAACTTTCTTCTAAAAGTCTATTTTCTCATGAAAAATTGCTTACTTCTACTATTCCCAATCAATATTAGTCATCTTACATATTCCAGTTAAAATACAGAACACTTAATACTTGATCCAAGAAAAACAAGGGACTCATATGTCACTGTCTTCTGGGCACAAAGCAGCTATTTGCTGAATCTCTTATCTTCTATTACCTAATACTAATTTCTTAGTATTCCTTTTGATTTTGGTTAATGCACAATGTATAATTATAAATTCCCCCCCCAGGATAAAGTGTGAATGCAGTCCCCCACTACCACAAATTGTGCAGTTGAGTTTCCCACATTTGGGGAAACTGCAGGGGTCAGCACATCCACAGTGCAAGGGCTAAGCCTCACCCTGGAAAACCACCTTCATTGTCATGGTATCTGCCCATATAATTCTGGATTTTCTCATTCCCTTTATTGCTGTCTAGGCTGACATTATGGTAAAACTATATATTAATTTCCTTTTAAAATACTGTATGGGGGGCTGGGGAGATGGCTCAGTGGAATAAGCGCTTCCCTGGCAAGCGCAAGGGTCTGAGTTCAATCCCCGGTTCCGCCAAAAAAAAATAAATAAAATAAAAAATAAAATAAAATACTGTACGGGTTAGTATTCCTTAAGAAAACAGAAACCACTCAAGGTATTTCAAAAAGAAGATTGTAATGTAGGTTATTGGTTATATAATGTAGGTTATTGGTTATATAGGCAAAAGAAGATTTAAGAAAGCAAATGTATGCTTTGAAGCACAACAGATATTGATGCAAAGGGAAACTATAGCCACCTATATGGCTGGAGGAGCACAGAAAGGGGGATGTGCTGTGAGAGGCTACAACCTAAAGAGAACCTGTAGAATATAAGCCCAAGGAAGACCAGCTGGAATCATGCAGGGAATGCTGTATGATTGGATCAGAGCCCACAGAAGACATAAAGAAGTCTCAGCCACAGCCAAAGATTGTCCCTAAGGGAAACAGTGGAAGAAATACACTTGTCTTTCTGCAACTCCTATGCTCCAATCTTCCACTGATGTCTTTACTTAACCAGATCTTCCCAGAATCCAGAGCAAAAGGGCCTAGGAGATGCAATTCTCTACAGTATAGAAACAGAGGAAAAGAATGATAATGCATCAGCACAAAAGCACAGGGTGGTCACACAAAATAAAGGGGGGGGTTCAAACAATTATTCTCTGTCCCTTTTTACTTCTATTACCTCACTTTTAAACAGTGGTCTACAGCTCACATTCTCAAAGTGCAGACCTTGAGTCAGGATAGTAACAAAGATCTTTGATTGCCATCTCTCTGTGTCATGGAATAGACTGTGTAGGACAACACTCACACAAGTAAGCTGATTTTTGTCAAAAGGTAATAACCCCATCTTAACCATTCAGCAGAAAAGTATAAAAATGAAGTATAAAAAGTAAAGCCATATTAATATGCTTTGAGCTGTAAAAGGCTCAAGTCAACAACTTTTGACATTGCCAGTCTTATGGAAAACCCACGACTATTATGGATTACTGGACTATATTGGAATATTTTGCTGAATTCATGCACCTATACTATTTAAATGACAATAAAATACCCTTCTCTGACAAAACTAAACAAAAAGGGATACAAATGAACAACCATTTTGTATCTGTATATTCAAAATAGTTAGGATAGTATACAGCTACATTCTCTTAATTCAATGAATAGAAAGATTTGCTCTAATAGTGTTTATAAGCAGGATATCATGTCTGTATCTTGTACAATGAATAAGCACTAAGACAACAATATGCAATGCATTAATTATTGAAACTGTCCTACTAATCGGATTTGAAACTGTCTCATTGCTATTTGTTTCTCAGTAAAATTACTGAAAAAAAAATCTTACGGGCAAAGGGGAAATTCAAGACATTATGATTCATGATGGAATCACAGACATGATGGTACTATTATTTATGAATAAGATTCCTTACCTCTCTTACTGGTAGCAATTGCTCTGGAGCCATACTAGTTTCATTTGGTCTAGGTTTTTCTATTATAATTTCTTGATTGGATTGCTCCAAAACTCCTAGCAGAAAGGAAACAACAAATACATTTGAAAAGAATGAACCATGCTAGCTGTGATGAATAGATTCAGATTAAAATTACTTATGCACAAAAGCTCTACCTAGAGTGCACACACACACACACACACACACACACACACCCATCAACATGCAGGCAATAGAACCAACAAGATGTAGGGTATAGCTCAGGGTGGTGGGTAATCTCAGCAATATGGGTGGCAATATGGGTGGCTGAAATAGAAGGCTTGACAGGTTTTTTAAAAATGTATTTAGTACAGGATATACAGGATCTCATTACATAGATGAGACTCATAGTGACCCTGCTGCTTTCAGCTTCCCAAGTGCTGGGATTACAGGTGTGCACCACCATGCCCAGTCTCAATAGCCATCTCAGCACACCCTGGGAGTGGGGGTGGCATGCCAGGGAATCAAACCCCCAGCCTCTGCAACTGCCTAAGCAGGTACTTTAATCTGCTGAGTTATCTGGCTGGCCTTTAGAAGGCTTGACAGTTTTATCCTCACCTGGGCAATTTAGAGATTCAGCAAGACCCTGTCTCAATCAATCAATCAATGGCTCCATATAACAAAGTCCTGGGTTCAACCCCCATTATAAGAAAAAAAGTAGGGTAATAACACCATAATAGTCTTTTTCCATATACTGTACTACTTGATAAAATCTACATAATAGTTATTTTATATTTGATGAATATGAAAAATATAATCTTCAAAGACCTTTTGTCATTACTTCATTTTCATGTTGACAGTGTAGAATGAATTAAAAGTAGAAAATAAACTTTTTTTTGATCATTTAAAAAGTTCTAAATTATATAGAAAAACTGATAGTGGACCAGCGAGACAGCCCTGTAGTGTGTAAACTCAGCAAAATATTCTAAAAGAGTCCAGTAGTCCATAATAGTATTGGGTCTT
>NDGM011256496.1:531-11480 GCA_002564305.1 Octomys mimax
TTGTTCCTTCTCATCATTTTGTGTAGCACTGTCTTCTGTCCTTTGTTGTAGATCTTTGCTGTACTTATCACCACAAGTACTGAAGGTCGAGTGCAGCTCTACAAAGTTTGGACCTATTCAGGTGTGCCTGGCTTGGGTCTGGCCGCTGTGCTCAGCTCTTTCCCGCTGCTGCCCTTGAGGCTGAACCTGTTGTGCCCCTGTGGCAACATGTTCTGCTCCTAGACTTGCTGGGTGGACCTATCCTGTACACTCTCTGCAGGGATTGCAGCTGCAGGGTTAAACCCCAGGCATGTATGCCAGGCCTGAGCTGTGCCTGGAGCAGGTAAGGTGGAGTAGGGGGGAGAGGGATTCCTACTGGGTGGAAAGGGTGTGGGAGGTGCTGCGGAATGGTGTGGGGTGTCTCAAGGGGGTGCGAGAGTGTCTGGCCCACACTGCGCCTGGGCTGGGATTGGTTCCGTGGGCGCAGGGTAGCAGGAAGCTCTCCCGCACACTCTCCGGACCTGGGCTGGGACTGGGTCTGGGGTTTCCTGGAACATGGCAGAAATTCCTACTCAGCGGGCAGGGTCGGGGAGGTGTTGTGGAGTGTTGGGGTCGTGCCAAGGGGGTGGAGAGGGTCTGGCCCACGCTGCGCCTGGGCTGGGACTTAACTGCACATATTTTATATACTTTCACCATAATATTTGCTTCTGATTCTCACTATAATCCTGCCTTAAGCAACCAGAGGTACCCATAGCATATATTAAATATAAAGGTTTCAATGTTTTTTCTCATGACAGCTCTTTGATAATAAAAGTGAAAACGCATTATTATCCTCTTCTTTAATTTATGACTGCTTAAGGTAAAAATAAGTTTATTTCACATAATATCCTGGCAAAAACACACATTTCTAGCAAGAATCAAAATGTTATCTATAACATTGAGTATGTATGTATACATGACATTTACCAAGATTTTTAAGCAATGGTAAATATAATTTAAAAACAATTACAATACATATTTTTAAAGTCAAAACAAAAATGCATATGGTATGGATTCCTACTTTTTGCAACTTTATTAAGCATGTGAATCCAGAGCTCAATTATTGTTTCCACTAGACAAATAGCAAAGGGTTGGGCCACATTACTAGGAAGCGGTCTCAAAATTTTATGCTCATTAGATCTATTCCTCAATTTAAAGAAGAACAATAGTATCAAATATTTGTAGATACTCAGTATTGATTAATAATTTTTATCACCACTGCTCCGAGAAACAGGGGCCTAGGCTTCCCATTTGAATTGGCATTACTATAGAGACAAATTAGCAGAGTTGGTGTAGGACATCATTTGGGTGGCTAACATACACTTACTGTTTCCTGTTAATGAGAAAGTTATTCTTTGTGAATTTATAATACACACTTGTTATAATAACTTATTACTACTTTGCCTTTGTCCTCATCACCTAAACAAAGCCTAAGTCCCTGATTGGCCTAGATCACACCAACCAGTGAAACTGCTATTATTAGAAACTAGCTTACCCCTGTGAGTGTTTTGCTTTCCCTAATTTTTGGGAAATTCAGTCGAGCAGGGAGCTAACTCTTCTTCATTTTCATAGTAAATAAACTTTTTTTCTTTCCATTACTTTCATTGTTGCCTTGCTTTCATTTCTGCCTTCGTCATTCTGCACTAACCTGACTTCTCTGTCCTCCATGGAGCCCTCTGTCTCTGAGCCAGCCGCGCTCCACTTTCTCCTTCTTTGCCAGAGTGGAGGTGAGGGATCTGGAGATACAGGGGAAGGGAGGAAGTCACTGAAGATTCCTGGCACCTCCAAGCCCACCTGCCTGCAGACACAAGCATTACTGTTTGTATTAAAATAGTAACAAAGGCTTCTTAAATTAAATTACTGACTGGTGCATATTACAACTTTTAAATAGTTATCTTAAGTCATTTAAGAGGCATTTACAAAGTACTTTTCAAAACTTTTCAGTCTTTTTATAATTTTTGCATTTGAAATTTTTATTTTAAATAGAACAATTTGCAAATGGTATGGTGATAAACTTCAGAAGAGATCGTTTATGTTATATACAAAAATGGGTTTAGCCACAGTATCTTATCTGAGGTTGGAGCCTGTAGAAACAAGTGGTACTTCTGAGTGCAATGTGATAATTTAAACATTTCTCAATGGTCCTTTGTTGAATTGACAGTTTTATGAATCATGACATAATTATTTGATTAATTACTCAGTAACTGCATATATAAATATATAACTATAAATACCTGAATAAGTTAAAATATTTTATTGGCAAAATGTATAAATTAATTATCCTAGCCATTTTCATTTGCTTAGATCAAATGGACTACTATTACTCAATTTCATTTTTAACAAATGACTTGATATTAATAAATAATACAAGCCCTCAGTTATGTTATTTGATGAACATGCTGATTATTTTCTAATAAGTGTTTATTGTATCTAAATGCCAATATGAGATTTGCTTGCTTTGATTCTTTGTTATACAGTTATTGTTGAAAATTCAATAAAGTTCTAAAACAAATAAAGCTACTGCTAATAATAACAACTGGTGGAATTTTTTGTGCAATACTCTGTCTCTAGATCATGAGAAAATGCAGCTGTGTTGATCCATTATTAAAAACTACTTGCAGAGTTAATCTCTGACCCTCTACACACAAGATTTGCAAAACAACTCAATTGTTCTAACTCTTGATTATACATTTGATTACATTAAAAATAATTCTCATCTGTGATGTGCCATGATTTAATTTACACAAGAAAATAATCACTTTACTAGAATGTAATCACATAATAGCATTATTGACTAAACAATCTTACCTTGCATGAAACAATAAATTCTATTTTAGCTTCAACATATAAGATTGCTGACTTTTGTAATTTTAGAAAATTCACAGATTTATATCTTTTGGGAGAAATTCGAATTATCGAATTGTCACTATGAAGCTCAATTGCAGGCAGGTACACTTCCCATATTATGGATTTTATTATATCAAAACACCATATTTTACCTGGATAAACGTATATCTTATTCCAAAAGTAAAATACTTGATTTTTCCATACAAAAAATCAGAAAAATATGTTTAAATGAATTTATTATACATTTTTCTTCTATAAGAATATGATATCTGCATTTAACTCATAGATACCTGTTCAACAGCGTATCAGACTGAAACAACTTTAGCTACAATTTTCTGTTATTATTACATTCAAACTATGCCAATCTACTTTCAGATCCTTAATTTTTATCTTATGTTTTTGCTTTTGTTGTTTCTAAATGCCAGAAACCTATTATATGATTCTTATTTTTGGCTTGACAACTTTCCCAGAGAAAATGTCTTATATGAGTGTTAGTTGAATAAACAATGACTCTTTCTTGTGCTTCTCTGTTCACTTGGACAAACTTGCCTAATTAATAGTAAGTAGTATGTGGGATGGGTTACCTCAAAAAGATACAGTAATGACATCAGAGGTTAAGCTGGATGCTCAATGGTATAGTATACTCTCCCCTAAAATAATTTTGAATCCAAAATAAATTATAGAATTACTTCCAAAGATTAAAATGCTTTTCCTTGCCTCATTATTTTCTCAAAGAATATAACACTGTAATAGGAATCAGAAGAAAGACAGCTACACTTTTCTCAAACAAGGAAAATTAAGTATTTTGTGTGACAACAAGAGAACTTACAGCAAAATAACCGAATATAGTCCGGTAGTTCATAATAGTAGTGAGTTATCAGAACATCTGCCAATTGTCCGAAGTCGTTGACTTGAGCCTTTTACAGCTCAGCTTATTAATATGTCTTTACTTTTTATACTTCATTTTTATACTTTTCTGCTGGATGGTTAAGACCAAGATAAAGCAAGAACTATATAACAAGAAGGATAACTTTTGTATCTGATAAGGTCAGTCAAATCTCCTCAAGATTTACCCTGGAACCATGTAAAGCACCTTGAGGATCCTTTGTCATTGTCAGCCATCTGGATGAGTTACAGCCATTTGCTTGATCAATTTGCTTTCTGTGAAAACCTGAGAGAATTTTTTCTTTCTAGACGACTCACCTTAGGCACACTGTACATTGTTGATCACTTTCCTCTGTGGCCCCACAATCTCTTTGATCAGAAAACTTGAGACACCACTTAGTTACAGGATGTCACAGCAGAGGTTTCCTTATATCTTGAGTCTGCAGTGACCTTGAAGGGCTAGCGCCAAAATGTTGGTTATGTTTTTAGCCCACCTATCTGTCTAATTTTTGGTGTGCAAACTTTAGTTGTTAAACATCCAGAAGGGAAGCTTATTGATATTATTATCCTATAACAGAGGCAGTTAAGCTTCCAAGTGCCTACAATCTTTGGACTGGTATTAAGTATGAAAAGGTCCTTTAAAGACTTCTTCAAATACAGCTTCTCTAACTGCAATATAACACACATCTCTGCCAAAACAAAACAAAAAAGAAGGCTATAAATAAAGGAGTATTTTGTTGTGAAAAATTTATATGTATATACAAGATATTTAGGAGAGATATACAGCTACTTTCTCTTAGTTCCATGAGAAGAAATGTTCGTACTAATAGTGTTGAGACAACATATCATGTCTACATCTTGCCCTCTGAAAACTACTATGAAGACAACAATATTCAATGTGTTAATTATTATAGCTGTCCTACTAACTTGTTTTGAAACTGTTTCATTGCTATTTTATCTTTTTTCTCATTCAAGTAAATGTAAATAAATATAAGAGAACATACAAGTTGCAAGCATTCTTAGGAAGTCTGTTCAAGTTTATTAAAATATGTTTTAAGAACAAACTGATAAATTGTACTGGTAAGAAAATAAAATTACTGTGCAAAATTAAAATAATATCAATAGCTAAAAATCATTGTTTCTATGACAGATGGCACTTACAAGCAATGATCACCAGACAAATAGGAAAGGATTAGCAAAATATGGACCATTCCAGAGGAATTAAATACTATAACTCTTACATATGGGCCACTCTCTAATTCTGCACCCCAAAAAAGAGAGTAGCAAAATCACATTGATAGTCTTCACAGTATGTTTTCTAGGCTTAGCCATCAATGACAGTTCTTTGGTTTGTCACCTCATGGAGAGTATCAGCTGAAACAGGTATGTGACATTTTCTAAGATATTACTCATTTATTAAATTTATAGCACTCACTCAAATCCAAAATTATCACTTTCTTGATTATTAATAAAATTTTCTATTTGCCTTTTATTGAACAAAAGGCAGCAAGATATGTCAAGGTGTCTGACATGCACTGTGCAGTATAACAGATAACAACAAATCACACATTTAGTTTCAATTAATTAAATTAGAATAATATGAAAAATAGTTCAGTTCCCATACTTCACATACTTAGGCAACACTACAAGTAGTAATTACCATACTTGGCTGGACAAACTTTGATTTCTATTAGTATTCATATGTATATTTTGAAATAATGTCTAGTTTGAAATTGATAGTTCTTATCTAAATAACACAGCAGTGAAAAGTTGATTATTAAGTACCCCAGGGCCAAAAAGGAAACTAGTCAACCTGTTCTTATTCATTTTGTTCTCTTGAGTATCCTGTATCGCTTATGATCCTAACTGTGTTGGGGTATGTAAACATATCTTTTCATGACATGTCTCTAGTTTCTTTCACAATTGGATGAAACATCTGTACCTAGGACTAACCACATAAATCTAGAAGACTATCTATAAGTGATATGTTTGCATAACTCTTTTTCCAGAATTTGTGTACAAGTTCTCAATTTTTGAAGATTTTATTTAAGGTAAAGCTCTACTATTCCTTTGTCTTCCATGACAATCTTCTATGTACATTTATGTTGTTTTTGAAGTTCTAAAGAAGTTTAATTACATACTTCATTCATCACTGGTAGAACTTTGATTAGAATAAAAACAAACCATTTCTTCCTTAAGTTATATGATAGTTCATCAGGAAAGGTGTAATGAGTTTTGAAATAATTGTTGTGTCTCACCTATCTTTTTGAGCACTATTTACAAATGGACACTAAAAAGATTTGAAAATATATTAATTTCTGATATCATTTTATTCTAGTTTCTAAAATTTAATTCTTTTACTGTATTTCTTTTCATTGTCATCCAAATTAAAATGCAATATGATGCTAATGATTGCTATTATTTGTGTCTAGATGCCCCCCAAGCCTCATAAGCTCATATGTGGGGCTTTGTGGAAGTAATTGGATTCTTAGGGGTGACACTCATAGATGAATGGGTCTAGTGATGAGTGTATGGCTGAATGTGACGTTGGGAGACTGGATTTGATTGGAGGAATCAGGTCCATGAACTCATGGCCTCCCTTCACACCCCTCGTTTTTTTCTTTGCCATACTCCTTTGTCATGACATTCTGCTTAGCAGCCGGCTGACTAAGGACTGATGCTTCAGCAAACTGTGTTCTAAAACTCACCTTTCTTTCTTTAAGTTGTGAGTCTTGGGTATTGTTTCTCACTGATGAGGGAAACGATTAAGACATGTTCTGTTATTATTATTACTATTAATTATTCTAATAAATTGTATATTGAATGGTGATATTACTGCAGAATTCAGACATACTGCCATTGTGTATCAGTCAGTGCTCACTGGGGATACAGATTTAATGTAAAATATATAAATATATAATAAATTACAAGGTAGGTTTACAGTAGCCAACCACAGAGCTAAGTGTGGAAGAGTACAAAAGGTATGTCTGCATGCTGAATATTTGAAGGATCTAGTCAAAGTTAAAGTGCGGAGCTCACCATTATTTCCCAGATAAGTCTTTAATAGGTGGTGCACCTGCTCTGGAAAGCTGAAAGTTGTGATTTGGAAGCCAGGAGATGATGTCCAATGTGAGGATGAAGAGTAGAGCTCATCTAAAGAACAGAAGTAACCCTGTCTTCCTTATTTCATTTAGAATTCCATTCAGGCTGCAATCTTATTGGTTAGTGCCACTCATGCCAAGGGAGGGGCTTCTCTATCTTTGGAATATCCACCCAGCCATATCCTGAATTATAATAATCCAACTAGTTGGGTGTTTCTTATTCAAATAGACATTCTTAATTAACCATCACACATTCTTTCCAGAATTTCTACAATTTTGTTGTCCTCTGAAATTCTCAATAAAGAAAGGATATCTATAGATGTTTTTAAGTTAGATATTTTAAAGATAGTCAATTGGAAATCTTGCAGCCTATTTTAAAATGTCAATAATGACACTCATGTTCTATTGTCAGAAAAACAAAAACACATAGCCCTTTTAGAAAAGCTTGCATTGTTGAGATGCACTTCTGTTTAGATGTTAGACACTGAAATAACACTACATTTTCATTTTCATTACCTATTTTTCTTAATAAACTTTGGGAAAATATTCTCTTATTTCCAAATAAAAAGAATTTCTCATTCAATGTCCAATCAATATATGAAATAAATAATCAGTGAAGATTTAATTAATTAGTACACTATACAGCCATAAATATAGGATATTTAATATTTGCTTTTATGACCAAGAAAAAAATTAATAAAACAATATTGTTGTAAATAAGCTGTCAATACAAACAGTGATATTTAGTAAAAGGCTTACAGCAGTCTTTCTGACAATTGGAAATTTCACATTTATATATACCAAGAGAAACTAGCTAAGTTTGACTTAGCTATTTCAAACATATAGTAGGAAATCAACACGGTCAGGATAAGAAAAAGGAGTAAGGTACATTACCTAAGGAGATAAAAATAAGTTCCTAAATGTAAAAAATTGTTCTCGCAAGTAGATACACAAAAGCTAAGAAAGTAGAGTTCATAGGAGAATTTCCAGAAGTTCACTGTTTAGCATTGGAGATATATAGCAAGAATTGAAGACCCATATATACTGAACTACACTATTAATTTATTAACAACACTGGAAGGTACAATAAAATCTATCTCACAATAGACCCTGCAGCCCTATTTTGACAAGTTTTTCTTTATAATGGCAAATACAAAAATATATGTAAGTTTATAGTTTTAAAGGAAAAATGTCCAATATAATAAATTTCTTGGTCCATTTCTGATGGTTTTCTGGTGATTTCTATCACACACTATGAATAGTGTAATATTTTAATGTCCTTTTGATCCAAACAGTTAGAATGGCACATTTTAAAGGCTAGTGACAGAAGACATGAAATCCCTGGGACAGAGATATAGAAGAGTCTCTCCCTTAACAGCAAAATGATATCCAGAATTATGGTCTTTACATAAGTGCATGGCCCCAATTCCTGTATGGTGACACTACAAGTGACCCATGATGCCCCTTATTTATTTCAGTGCTTCAGTTTGACTAGTTTATGTTTCAGTTGTCTAAATCTATGTTCTGTTACACTTAATCTCATTTAATGTACTTCTCTGATTTTTATAAAGAATATCCACTTTTGAAACTTCCCGTTCTTTGCCAAAGTAACTACTTTACTTATATTATGCTTTATTTTCATGTTTTTATCCAAATACCCATGCTGGTCATAAAGTTCCAACTGATGATTTCTATGTCTGATTTATCTGTGCTTTTTCAGTTGTGTCTGTATTTTATGGTGATTTATAGCTATCCAGTCTCTTCTTGACTATTCCTCATAATGTTTAAATGAATGCTGAACATTACTGATAAAATAATTATGGGTTTATCTCTGGGTGATGTTCTCCTCTCAAATTAGTTTATTACTCTGAGCACTGTATACTAGTGATCACTCTCTGGTGATCATTTGTTGCGCTCAAGTTGAAGCCTGACTTAGAATTATTTGTGTTGGTCTATTTAGTTGGTGTTTCCTCATTGATTTTCAAATCCATTTTTAGACATAACTTTTGTTTTTAGCCATGTCTGTCCTTTGAGAGCATGGCCATGAGATCAGGCAGGGTTTTGACATGGTCTAGGATGAGGACTAAGATTCAGACACTTTGGTAAAGTCTTATCTCCAAAGTCAACTTTTAGTACCTGTGCCTCCCAGATTTTTCCTCATTTCCTTGAATCCGTGGTTGCTACATTGTATTGTGCTTCTTCGGCATTTACATAGCTCTTACACTGTAAAGGAATCACCCAACAACTAGAGGAAAATCTATTTATATTTTTTTGGGGCCAAGCTTTGTGCCTTTCACCTTCTGGAATTTCTTCAGAGTTCATGCTTCTATGTCAGTCCTGAATTTCAACCTTCATCTTTTAAGGCCAGAAACTCAAATGTTTTTTCCTTGACTCTATTTTATTATCCATGGATTGGGTACCTAGTTCAAAGAAAAGCTTGGATCACCTATAGATGACACATATTGAGACACTTGATACCTGTGAGAAGACTTAAAAAAAAACAAAAATAACAGACTAAAGAAGAACTTTGGCAGACTCTGGGAAGCCTGTGGGACTATGGTAAGCTCTGACCTTCCATAGCCCCAAGCACACAGGTATAGATCTTCGGCTGGTGCTGGTCTAAACTTTTAAAAACATAGGAGGACTCTGTATGGCCTACAGAACTCAGGAGAGCTGCAATCTGTGGGCACAAGGGAGCAGATGTCAAAATAACCTGGAGCCATTTAAGAACCTTGGTAGATCCTGGGCAGGCTGGGGCACTCTATCTGGGTGAATACCAGGTGGTTAAAAAAGGCCAAAAAGCAGGAGCAAAAGGCAATCTCAATCATCTATTCCACCCAGAAAAAATCCAGGAGACAAAGACATGCAAGAACTTGGAAATCACACACCTGAAACCTCTGAAATGATAGTAACTGAAGTGAAAAAAAAAGAAAGAAAGAGAGAAAGGAAGGAAGGAAGGAAGGAAGGAAGGAAGGAAGGAAGGGAGGGAGGGAGGGAGGGAAAAAAGGAAGAAAGCAAACAAACAAGCAAGAATCTCTTGGGTCCATAAAAGAAAGGACAACAGGACAACAATCATGGAAGAATTGATAGGACAGGTAAAGAAGACATTTGTAGAAAAATAGAAGAGACTAGAAAAATGATAGAAACACTAAATGAACAATACAGGAAAGAATTAGAATGCATGAAACAGATTCAAACAAATATCCATACCTAAGAACTATGCTGAAAGCTGGCAAAACCACTTTAATGAAGCTGAAGATAGATTTTCAGACCTCAAAGACAGTGTTGCAGCAAATTAGTGTGAAATAAAAGATATTTTTAAACTAGAAAGGAATCAGAAAATAACAATTCAGTAGCTACAAGATGATGCAAAGAAAAATAATATCATAATAGGTGTTGAGCCACCAAGATAGTTCAGCAGAATAAAGTGCCAAGAGACTGGGGTTCATCCCCGGTGTGCTGTGCCACTCCCAAGACACACTGAGAAGGGAATGGAGACTGGGTGTGGTGGCACACACCTGTAAGCCCAGCGCTTGGGAGGGTAAAAACAGGAGGATCACTATGAGTCCAATCTGTGTAATGAGACCTTATAGACCCAGTACTAAATACAAAAAGAGAACAGAGAGAGAGAGAGAGAGAGAGAGAGAGAGAGAAGAAAAAGACAGGAAAGAATAATCGGTGTCAGTGAGGTAGCTGGAGACCGCACAAATGACATTAAAAGACTATTTACAGAACTACTAGCAGGAGAATTTCCAAACATGAGAAAAGAAACTGACATACAGTTAAGTGAAGCATATAGAACGCCACACAGCCAAAATCACAATAAATCTAGAACTAGACACATAATAAAGTTCTCAGAAATATAGCAAAAGAATAGAACATTGAAAGCTGCTAGCAAGAAGAAACAGATCACATACAATTGGAAATTCATCAAAATCATGGCAGATTTCTCAACACAAACCATAAGATCAAGAAGAGCTTGGAGTAAAGTATTTTAGGTTCTGAAAGAAAATATCCTCCAACCCAGATTGATGTACCCTGCCAAAATATCTATCAAATTCAATGACAAGCTAAGATCCTTCCATGACAAAAAAAAAA
>NDGM011256497.1:4424-14691 GCA_002564305.1 Octomys mimax
ACTCAGGCCCTTGCGCTTGCCAGGGAAGCACTTATTCTACTGAGCCATCTCCCTGGCCTTCTTATAACATTTCAAAAGTATTCTCAAACCTCTTGAACAATTATCCATCCTGCCAAGTTTTCTTCCCATGCATGTTCTGCTTCAATTTTTTTAAACCTTTTTGTAATTGAAAAAGATGAATGCTTTAATTTACTTCTCCATTTCACTCTTTATTGTTCATTTATTAAGCAAGAATTTATTGACATTGGTGAGGAATGAGATACAAATGAGAACTGAGCAGGTGCCTGAGGGACACGTGGATCCCTCCAGGTGAATTGGGTTGCTGAGAATTTTTGAGCATCTGCAGATTTTGCATTTTGATTTTCACAAAGACAAACCTGTTGTTGATGGTTTAGGCAAACAAAACCTTCTGCCACTTTGCAGAAGTACAAAGAATACACTTGTTCTCATTTTCTACCACTAGTATCTTAGTATTTTCCCATGTGTTTGCCTGAAAAAATAACATAGAAATCAATGCTTTTTTTTTTCTTTCAAGAGACCAATCATCCTCCTAAGTATGCAAAGGCTTAAAAAGAATGTTTTAATTTTTCCAATGGAAAGTTTTCTACTAGCTGGAGTTTTTAGGTTTACTCTGCTATAGTTCCAAATTGGATAGGGTTCTGGTCTACCTTAATGGTATTTGTTATTTTATGTGAATCGTTGGTATTTCTGTCATTTGATCAATAACCTTTTTTTCAAGAAGTTGATTCCCTCTTTAGTTTTCATATCATTTCAAAGGTTCACTCTACTGCTTTCTTTTGTTTTAAATCTAAAATTCCGAAGGGTCACATCTGAAGAAATTTTCATTTTCTTCTCCACAGCACTACCCCATTCATGCAAATTCTAAATCTTATTTCCTAACAAGTCAGTTGCCTCCCTTCCTCATTAAAGGAATGGATATGGTCACCAAACACACTGATAACAATTTCATTTTTAATGTTAAAATATGTATAGTGCCTGAAAAGTATTAATTTTCAAAACCTACTAAAGTAATAGAACCATACATCCTACATTGCTTTAAAATTGAGGCCATGACATTACAAAGAATGAAACACTCTGGGATGGAACTTGCCTGGAGCCACTCTGGCAGTGTGCTGCATATTTTTTCCTTTGTTCTATTCTGTTTTGTTTTAACCTGCAGCCAGATGTGCCCCACAGGATGGGAACACATCTTCTGCCAGTCACAGGCTCAACCTGATTACTGCACAGGTCGTCTGTTCCCCATGGGAAGGGACGGACAACACCACCAGGGATGCAGTCCCCAACACCAACACCACCATAGGAAATAGGAGGAAACCAGAAAAGCAAA
This sequence comes from Octomys mimax, assembly GCA_002564305.1. Classification (NCBI taxonomy): domain Eukaryota; kingdom Metazoa; phylum Chordata; class Mammalia; order Rodentia; family Octodontidae; genus Octomys; species Octomys mimax. The sequence continues at coordinate 5,773 of NDGM011256497.1, forward strand.
GAAGGTAGCACGGCTGAGGTTACCTTATGTTTAGATCTCTAAAGAGCTTTTCTAAAAGGTTACTGTTTAGGAAAGTCTAAGAATATGATTCTTATTGTTGCCAAAAGCATCTGCTCCACCACATAAGATCTAGTATCTGAGCTAAGGGAAAAACCTGGAACTCTTCCCTTCTGAGACAACATGAATTAGCATCAGGACAGACTTTTGACAGGAAAATGAACTGTGATCTCAGCGGGAGCCTCTGTAGGGTGGTAGCCCACTGAATGACAAAATAATCTCTGGTAATCAAACACACTTGACCTCTGCAGTGTGTGGGAGAAGTCACGGATGAGCAAATCGCAGGATTGGGTTTATGCTGGAAGGAGGGTAGGCTCTTGAAGGCAGGGTCAACTCTCGGGCAAGGAGCAGGGGCAGAAGCATGTCATTTGCTGGATGACATAACCCCTGGGTAATCGAAAATTAAAATCACACCTTGACATTCTCATGATCCCACTGTCTCAACACAAGCAGAGAGGGAGGAATCAAGATGTGGTTGTCGATCTGGGCAGCTGCACAGTGCAGCCAGCTGCAGGCCTCGGAACTCCTGGCTCCTGCCCAGGGTCCTCCACCCTCAAAGCCAATGAACAACACAGACTGTTTTTCTTTCTTCTTATCACCAACAGCATAGAGCAATGGCACTCAGAGAGCTGGAGGAGAGAATGCAGAAAATAAGAATCACCAACAGCATGCGCCATCTCTGTGTCCTGTACCTTCCTCTTCCCCCCACAAGATTTAGGTTCCTACCCAAGTTGATGTGCCAATTCTGAGGTTAGGACAGACCAAATAGCTCAGAGGATTAAAGTGCCCACAAGCAGGCTCAGAGTCCAGGGGTTCGATCTCCAGGCCTGCCTTGCTGACCCCACCCTCGGGGCGCACTGAGATGGCAATTGAGACTGGGCGTGCTGGAGCACACCAATAATCCCAGTTCTTGGGAGGTGGTAAACAGGCAGATCACTATGAATCTCGTCCAGTAGTGAGATTCTGAACACCCTGTAGACCCTTCCCCCCAAAAAATTCCAAGATTAGAGGCCTTGCCCCTCAATTTGTTTCACAGGACACAAAAGATCTCCATACTTTACCACTGCAATTCCCTTAAATATTTGTATTAACAGTTTCTTGTGAGCAAATATTTCTTAGTCAAGTAAGACCCTCCTCACCAAAGGACATCTCTACATCTTTATAATGTTAACACACAAGGTAAAACTTTAAATTCCACATAAGGCAGATTTTCAAGAGTGTATTTCACCCTGAAACTCTATTGTTTTAGCCAAAATCTCCCAGGCCAGAGAAATAAATACCACGTATCAAGAACTTATGAGAACTCCTGTCTGGTTTCTCAAAACACAGGTTTATGACTCAGAGGAATGATAGACCTGCAGTCATATCCTGGTAGATTTGAACAGTCACAATGAGTATAAAATATCAGAGACAGAGACACACCTTCAAATTTTAGTTTAAAAGATTTTTCCTGGACTCTTTAGCTATATATAGTCACAAACTATATACTAAATTTGCTTTGGCTAAATGCCATAAATTACTGTCTATTGCCATTTAGAGAATGTACGTGGAGCATGCTAACTGCAAAATTAATGTCACGTTTAATGGCTATCCATAGTTACTCACTTTAAGTCTGTAGCCTACCTCTTATTCCATTCATGATTTTTATCAATGATTTGGATGGAATCACAGAATGTGTGCTTACCTGATAAACATGTCTGTTGAATAATAGAGCATGGTATTTATAAATAGACATGGACAAAAGATGAAGTCCAGCAAAATAAAATATAATAAAGGGAACTTTCAAGCTCCTCTAAAGCCCACAAATCATAAGTTGAGGATAGAGAAGCCTAAATAATCTGTGTGAAAAGTGGTTAGTCCTGAATTGACTATAAGTTCACTATGAGATACTAATAATGCAAAATTGTGAAGCCATACAAACACACAGCAAATAGATACAGCTCAAGGCAAGGTGAAGGTCAACTGTGTAACATCTGCAGTTGGCATGAAGGAGCACAGTCAGGTCCTGGCGAGTGAACAGCTCAGTATGCCCAAAGCCATGTCCACTTCCAGGGCAACAAGAGCAACATGACTCATTGGAATTGAAATTCAGGAATTGTTACTCATTTGACCAATTCCCATAACATTCTTTTCATGCAAAGTAACTGATTCATTGACAAGCCCTAACACAATTTTTGGCTTATAGTACCTCTCTGACTGGCCTCTGTCACTGTTTCTATGGACAAGACTTTATTTTAAGAGTTGTTCTCTTGAAATATATATTGCTGTTAATGATAGTCATGCTTCTAGGAAATAGCACAACAGCGCTTCCTCTTCCTATTTTAACTTTATCTTGACCAACCTCTCCTGGTCTCCCTCCTCCCCAGTCACTGGTAACCACTGGTCTATTCTCAACTTCTATACAACCTCCCTACAGTCCATGTGCGAGTGAGAAATGCTATAAGGAAATAATAAACGTACAGGGTTATGGATATGCAAATTATATATAATTTATTCATTGCATAATATTCTTGTGTCAGATCAGCACACCATAAATATGTACAAATATTATACATCAATAAACTTTTTAAAATTATAATTGGAGAAGCCTATTAGTCTGAGGCAACTCTGCACTTTAAATTGCTATGTAAACAAACCAAAGCCCAATATCCACAACAAACAAATTAGAAACTGCACTACTTGGGAGCACTAACTAACCTTTAATTAGGAGCTTCCCACTGTACCCAATCAAAATCATTTTCTTTGCCTTGCTTTGGTAAACACTGAATGAAACTTTCCCCTCCTGCCCCTCTCTCGGTAGTGCTAAACACTTGCATTGTGGAGTTATGCCAATTCATAAATAGCTGACTGCTCAAGTGAACTTTTTAGAATTTAATTTTGCTGAAGTTTTCTTTTATCAATTCTAAGTTATCACACTGTTAAAATTGTCATCTATCCTTAACTTACATCTGTGTGTGTGTTCACCAAAATCATGCCTAAGTTGTACATACAACCTAAGGAAATCATTCTGTCGTATCAATACTCTCTGATGAAGAACCAAAACAACAATAATGACAAAAATGAGCATTTGCGAAGAGGTTACAATGTGCTAAGTGAGTACAGGTACTGTTGCTTAATCTAAATCCTCATTAAATATTTAAACAGTGTGAGACCGGTGTTAGTATTCTCTTTGATGTGGATAAACTGACCCACAGTTGGGCCCCTGGCCTGGGTCACACTGCCTATGCAGTAGGTCAGGTGCAAGATTAGTCCACAGTGTACCCACCACTGTGAAATGCTTTTTCTATAGGCCCAGCTATGTCCTTCAAGATTGCTCAGGCACCTTGGTTCCTTCCAGTCTTCATCTATGCAACCCTTTTCTGATGCTTAGGAGAACCAGATTTGCCTACTGACTGTATGTCAGATCTCTATTTTGTTTCATTAAAGAACTGTGATATCATTTTTCACTCATAACTACACAGCTACATTTACTTCTTAGTCTTACTCATGTTTCTAACCCAGGAAGCAGATCTTTCCTATCCAGCCTGTAAGTACAGCACTGACATGTGTTTAGGAGAGACTGATCTCACCTTCTACAACACTGAGAAAACCACAATCTATCACCCCGAGACTAATTTAGATACACTTAAACTCTGCCCTTCCTGCCATCCGAAGATTTTGGTTTAATGAGGAAACACACATCGTGCATGTGTCTTCATGACACCTGTGTTGTGTTTATATTGCTTTTAATAAATGTAAATTCATACTGACAGATGTGTTACACAACCCTAATTAAAATAACATGTTTTTAAGGTGAAGCTAATAGTACAGATCTTGAGAAAACTACAGGAGATGATGGGGATGTAGACTATGTTCCACAAAACTAGGTATACTATTTTAAAAATTTTATCTTCTTATGAAGTTCCCATGCTTTCCTTCCCATTTCCACACCTACTTTAACATATCATTTATACTGTCCTAAAAATCACAATGCAATGTTCTAATGATTAAATTGTGTGTGTGTGTGTGTGTGTGTGTGTGTGTGTGTGTAGGAAGCAGTCATTTATAGGAGAAAAAGATGTTTTAAAGACTTAAATCTATATTTTCTATTTTGAGGGAATCGTACGTATGTTCTCTAAGTTTCTAAGTTTTTCCATGAGCCCCTAAATATTCAATATCATATTTAGATTGGTCAATTTTATTGGCTCTTTGAAAAACTCTCTGAAGTCACTTTTTTTTTTTTGTATTTTAGAGAAGGATCTACAGGGTGTTCGGGTTCTCACTCCTAGATCAGACTTATGGTAATTCTCTGGTTTGCAGCTTCCCAAGTGCTGGGATTACAGGCATGTGCCACCATCTCCAGTCTTGAAGTCACTACTTTTGAATAGTTTTCTTCATAATAGGCTGATTAGGAGGATAATACCTTAATATACTGACAAAGATCTATAGAAATATATCATATACATATTAGAAGTGTTGTTATATATAACAATTATTATTGCCCCATTAACTATCCCTGGATATATGTTTCTAGCCTCTCTGCCATATATTTCACTCTCCACAAAAATATAATATTAACATCTATAATAACATCCATAATATATAATAATATATAAATTCATAATATGTCTTGATACCTAGTGAGGCAGATTCCCCTTATCCTTTTCTTCAAAACTACCTTGAATTTTCTTGGTTCCTGAGTTTTCTCTATGAACGTTAAGACAAAGTTTATTTAGAGTATATTTCCTCAAGTGATTTGTTGGGTAGAGAGAGCTGTACATCTTTAAGTAAACAAGATAGTCTCAAATTGTTTCCAAGCAAGTTTATAAATATGGATACTTGTAAAAGCAGTCCTTTCCCTTGGAATTTTATCATGACTTTTAAAATGAAGGTTTATTGAGATTTAATTTACAAACACTAATATGTACTCATTAAGTCTATAGTCCCATGTGTGTGAAAAAAACATACTTGTGTAAAAATCAATAAGATCGATTTATAAAATACTTCTATGACATCTAAAAGACCCCTTTTAGAATTGTACCATCTTCACAATAAATCACTTTTTGCCCCTGATTTCAGGAAACCCTGATATATCACTGCTCCAAATGGTCATCTTTATTAAAGTTTCATTATGTGAGAACCTACAATGAATGTTTCAGGTTCATTTTATTCAATTGAATGTGTATGTGGCTCACTAATTGCTGTTGCATTCTTTTAATAGTTTATTCATATTTGTATTCATTCTTATTCATAATCACAGTTGCATTCTAATAATAGTTTATTCATATTCATTTTGCATGTTAGTATTGCTAAGTAACTTTGAAATGTATGAATTCACCACAATTTGTTCATCTATTCACCTGTTTGTTATTATATCATTTCTAGTTCAAGAGCATTTTGAGTAAAGCTACTGTCAATGTTAGTGAATATGTTTTTTTTTATTTCTCTTGATCAAGCATATCAGAAATACTCAGAAGGTGTAGGTGTAATATTATAAAACTACCAAACTATTTTCCAAAGTGATTATTCAAAGTTATATATCACTAACAAGAGGACTTCACTTTTTCTACCTTCTTGGTAAAAGTTGACATTATCAGTCATTTACCACTATATTGTATATAGTATTTCATTGTATGTTTAGTTAGAATTTAATTAAATTTCACAGATGACTGTTGATATTAAGTATTTTTTCATGTGCTTTTGGTCCTTCAAATATTTTATGATATGTATTTTTTAACTTTTGTCAACTTAAAATTGACTTAATTATCTCCTTATAAACGAGCTGAAAATTCTATGCAAATTCTAAATATACGCCTTTAAATCTATATAAAGGAAGAAAGTGTTTTTCAAATTTTATTTTTAAATATTTTAAATGGTGTTTTCAAAGCACAAAAGCTTGATATTCTTATGAAGTTCATAGTATTATTGTTTATGTCATGGTTTATGCTTTCTGTGTTCTGCTAAACTAAAAAAGTCCTAAATTTTGCCATGTGGTTTATATAAAATTTCATTAATTTTCTTACATGTGTTTGTTCAGGTTGTGTTTCCTATTTAGGCTGTGAAGGTGAGCTGGCTGCAGAGTTTGTCACTCCACTGACTGCCAGGGTGCTGCTTCCTACTTATTGATGTCCAATAAATTATAGTGATTTTCTAATTTCAAATTCAAAATGTTTATGGCTAACATAAAATAAAATGAATTTGTTTGTTGGCTTTAAACTTACTAAATTCATTTTTAGATCTAGTAGATTGTTTTACAGATTACTGAATATGTTTTAATAGACATTTGTGTCGATTACAAATAAAGACAGTTGATCTTTTTCTTTTGAGTTGTGTTTTATAGTTTTTGCCTCCACGCACCGCTAAGTAATGGAGGCAGGTTAATAATCCTGCTCTGCACAGGTAGGGGGGTGTCTATGTCCACAGCTTGCCACTGACTATTAGCTTTATTAAATTAAGAGAGTGATTCCTTCTTATTTTGTGAAAACTTGTTAAATTATGATTTCACATCTATTTAAGTAATATTTAGACTTTTATTCTTGTGCTATCATGGTAAAATTCATAGATTCACTATCAAATATTAATTTTACAGTCATGAAACAAATCTTATGAAGCAGGAAGTTATCATCCTAAACTTTTACTTTGTTTAGTGTATTTTCATTATCTTTTTTTTTTTTTTTTTTTTTGTGGTCCTAGGGATTGAACTCAGGACCATGTCCTTGCCAGGCAGACACTTATTCTACTGAGCTATCTCCCCAGTCCTATCTTTTTATTTTTAAAAAGAATAAAAAATAGTAAGAAAGAACATTCAAAATGATACAGAATTTCACTAAACAAAATGATAGGAATTCAACAATGGCTGTGATATTGCACACTGTTGTCTTCAAATTAGTTGTTCAGATCACCAGATATAAGCCTGTAAGGATTGGTCAAAAACATATCAAAAAATTTAGAAAGAGAAAGAAAAAATTTAAGCATGAACTTCTTTCAATAGAGCAGCAGATAATCAGCAGTACAATTATCCAAGCTATCTTATGCATATACACATATATTTCCTTTTCCCTTCTCTTTATTTTCTCCTTTTCCTTATCCCAGTTGTTCCTTCCTTGGAGCAGTTTCTTTCTCTTTCAGGATTTTAAACTAGGGAGACAATATGATGTTTACACATGCTGATCTTATTTATTTCACTTATGAATATAGTCTCTAGTTGCATCCATTTACCTATAGAAGTCTTGAGTTTATCTGCTTAGATCCTTTTTCATGGGATTTTAGTACAGAGTAGGAGGTAGGAGTCCATACTCACTCTTCTGCACACAGATAACCTCTTTCTCAAGCACCAATTGTCAAGGAGGCTTTCTTTTCTCCAGCACATGATTTAGCTCCCTTCTCAAACATCAGATGTCCCAAGGTGCCTGAGGTTGTTTCCAGCATCCTCAGTTCCATTCTCTTAATGAAAAATGTCTATTTTGTGTCAGTACCATTCACTTTTTTAATAACTGTAGTCTTGTAGTATGACCTGAAATCCAGGATTGTGATACCTTCTTCTTTGTCCTTGCTGCTTAGGACTGCTTTGGCCATTCTGGGTCTCTCATGGTCATGTATAAATTTTAGAAGAGTCTTTTCTACTTCTCTGAAGAATGCTGATGATATTTGATTGTAACTGCTTTCAATCTATATATTGTACTTGGTAATTTGGTCATTTTAACAAAAGTGGTTCTGCCTAGCTAGCAATGGAGCCTAACTTTCCATTTTCCATTGTCCTCTTTTAGTCTATTTGTTTTTTAAAAGAAGCACTGTATAGTTTTCATCACAGAGATCTTTAACTTCCTTGGTTAGGTTAATTCCTATGTACTCAATTTTTTGAAGATATTCTAAAATTTTATAAAATTCTTTGTCATATGTATGTGTATATAATGGAAGGAGAAATGAAGAGAAAAAAAGAGAAAAGGAGAGAACACATACACATATCCAAAGACCCAGAGGTGAAGATGTTCGACATGGAGTTTGGAGTCTGTTTCTTGTTCCCTCTGCAGGTAGACATCTGTTAGTATTCAGCTATGCTCTATGTGAGCAGCCAGATTTTTTTCTCTGTTCTATGATTGGACACCTTTAATTCTGTGTGGACCTTTACAGAGTCTAGGAGCCAATAGGTTAGAAATCCCAGGAGCTCCTAGCTCTGCAGTTTTCGGCAGGCCACAGGGCAGACCCTGGACAAATGCCAAACTCTGACTTTTTCTGGATCCCCTATGGGCACAGATCTTGGGTACCTGTGGTTATGGAAACAGCACCACTGCTCCCATATTTTCTCCACCCTGCAGCTGCTACATACCCCTGCTTGTTTCTAGGTCTCTACTTTGACCTCAGTCCTATTTCTTTCTGTTCCAAGAGTTCCTTGGTCCTAATGCAATTATCGTTCTCTGATTGATTATTCTACCCCAGGCCTTCCTTAGTACCCTTATCCACAGATATGTCTGTCACCATATTCCATCTACCAGTGAGAAGAGACCCAAGACAAGTGAGCACTGCGTGACGATGACTTAGCTGGATGTGGGCCAGCACTTCCCAGCCTCCACTGCTTCAGAAGGTGTCTCCCCTCAGTTGTTCTCTGTGGGGTAGACACCTCCCCAAGATGGTGTATTCACTAGAGTTTATGGTGAGCAGTGTGGTGGTACAGAAGCAGCCCTGCTTTGTTTCCTAAACACTTATAGTATTAGGTATATTCTGATGGACTTTGCCTTCCAGTTACTCTCCCATATCCAGGTGTTTTTGCTTGCTCCCATTTCTTTTTTTTTTTTTCTCTTTTTTTTTTGGGTGGAACCAGGAATTGAACTCAGATCCCTGCGTTTGCCAGTCAAGCGCTTATCCTACTGAGCCATCTCCCCGGCC
>NDGM011256501.1:4036-18898 GCA_002564305.1 Octomys mimax
GCCCCGCCCCCTGGCGGGCTGAGCTGGCCACACACACACACACACACACACAAATAAATAAAATCTCAATCCAAGCAAAGGTCATCATCTATTGAAAAAACTGATGAGAATTACCTGTAGAAAAAATACAAATAAAGGCATTATCTTTTACTTCATATTCCTCACATGAAAAGGGTGACAATTCTACTTTGTAAACAATCAAATTCTGTCTTTTCTGCTTCACTTCATTTTCCATCATTTTTGTCTCTCCAGGGCAACTTCCATGGCTCTGTAACAGGACTTTTGCTACCCTTCTCTCCTCTAATCCCTTAGAGTAATCTAAGAAAGCTTTATAAAATATTAATCAGCCCTTCAAAACATCCTCAAAGCATACTATTACTTTTAGAATCAAATGTAAACCCCTATGCCTTAAGCCCTGTATGCTCTCTACCTTTTATCCATCCCCTTCAAATTTCACCTAGTACAACTCTCCCTCTTGCTTGTAATTCACTTCTAGGAAATGATTACCTCCTTCTCACTTTGGGGTCTTTGGAACAGCAATACCTTTTACCAGAAATGATATTCTCACTTTTATAGCTCAAAACACATTCCTTTTTTAGATTTAGCTTTAATAGCACCTTTCAGTAATACTTTTCCCAATCATCCAGTCTTAACTGGCCAACCAGTAACTGTCTCATAAGCTCTGAGTTTTTTAAGTCATTGGTGTTTTTCTTACATGTCAGCCCATTTCCTTCTCTAGAACTGTCAGCTCTGTGAAAGAAGTTTACAGAGCTCTGAATCTCAAGTGCTTGGGATGAAACTATTTAACACAAAACAATAAGTTATTATTACAACAGATGAATGGAGACACAAAGAAAAGAGCAGAAGACAGGGAGGAGGAGAAAGGGACAATTGGGAAAGGCTTCAGAGAAACGAAGGTATGTGTGGAAAAAGAGGTAAGTTATAATAACGTGGAATAAATGCTGTGACTCATGCACAAACAACATTCTAAAGAAAGGACAGAATGAATGGGGGTTCCAGTCCTGGTTTTTGAGGAGTCACCACACTGATTTCTATAGTGGTTGTACCAATCTACATTCCCACCAGTAGCGGAGAAGAGTTCCTGTTTTCCCACAGCCTCTCCAGAATTTGTTATTAGTTGATTTCTTTATGATAGCCATTCTTTCTCAGCTGAGATAATATCTCAATGTTGCTTTAATTTGTATTTCTTGTATGGCCAGTTATGTGGAACATGAAAACATCATACCGTAGTGATATATGTGCACCTGTTTATAGCAGCACAATTTGTGATAGCCAAATCTTGGAAATAACAAAAATGCCCATCACCTGAGGAACAGATGAAAAAGATGTGGTAGTTTCAAACTTTATAGGCAAGTGGATACAACTAGAGGCTATACTCATAAGTGAAATAAATCACATAAGTAAATATCATATTGTCTCCCTAGTGTAAGAGCCTGAAAGAATAAGTAAAATCTGAAAGGTATAATGGACATAGTAAAATGGAAAGAAACTGAATTTATAACAGTGAAGATGAGAGAAAGGAGAAAAGAGAGGAAAAAAGGAAGGAGGGAAAAACATGTAAGTATATATACAGGATGGCTGAGATGATTTTAATTCATAATTTCCATTAGTGTTTTTGAAAATAACAGTTAATGTTTAGTTTTTCACCTTGACTAACTCTGTATGCTGATACCTGCAATCTCAGCAACTACATCGAGGACAGCAATGTGTAACACAAAACCCATGGCTGAATGCCTTTCATCTTGGTCTTCTAAATGTGTACTGTTTCTAATGTCTTATCAATTATTATACTATTTTTAAAGTAAATTTAAAAAGAGAATAAAAAATAAGATTTCGTGAAGGCAAGTTCCAATGTGCAATTATTTTCCCAATCTTGCATAGTATATCTGTTAATATGAGCAACAGATTTGATTATAAAAACAGGTAATATAACAATTGTTAATTAGCTATTTCTGATTTGAAAATCTGTAACATATGCATTGTTGTATGTTACCCTGTTTCTGTCCTTTTTTCTACTTGTTTTTGCTTCTGTTTTTACAAAATAAAATTAAGTTAAATTAAAAAATAAAATAAAATTCCCCTTCCTCCTCCCTCCCCTTTGGTCCCTCCTACTCTTATTTTCCTATTCCATTTTCCATTCCTATTGAGATTATTTTGCCATTATTATGGCAAATAATGTTTACATTAACTGAGGTTATTAGCTTTCTGTACATAGCATATTATTCTTATTTCCCTCTTCTCCTTCCTCACCCCTTGACCTTGTTCTCTTCACCACTTCCGTATGGCAAGAGATCCATCCTTTTGTCCCTTTCTATCCATCCTTCATCATCTTGTTTGTCCCTTGCCTCACTAAAATGATAAATACTATATCATTTAAGCTTGTGGTTTACATTGCACTTTCCAGATTCATCCATTTTCCAATAAATGGCTCAAATTTTTTAAAAAAGGAAATGACAGAATGATAGACAAAAGGGTTGGCATTTGAACAGGCCATGGGAGAATGACAGAAAACCAACATTAGTGACATGGTATAGCACAGGGAAAGCCTCATGTTGTGAAAGATGCATCTGAAAAAGATATTTGATGTCATTGGATATTACATTAGTATAGGAAATTGGGCAAGGATCTGAAGCCCAGAAAAAGACCAAGCACTTACACAGTATGATATTCCAGGCAGAACCACAAGAACACACTGTCTCTTGGATGTTGAGCCCATTACTCTGAACAGTGGGCTAGGCATGTCACACAGTGGGCTAGGCTAGTGGCAAACAGTGGTGTAATAAGGAGCTCAAAGCCACAGAATGGATATGGTGGATTTAACTGAATTCTTAATTTCCCTTGTAGGTGTAGGTGGGAAGAAGATAATTTTAAGAACAAGATATTTAAAACATTTAAAATAAACATTGCAATACAACATCGTAGTATAGAATGTACTATCATACTTTTTTTGGTGGAAAAATGCAGAAAGTGTCCTCATACTGAACATTACTACATATTTAAAAGTATGTTCTCTTCTACCACAAATGACCCTTTTATATGGAAAAGTTTGAGAACTGTATGTTTATAATTTCTTATGAAACACAGGAAAAGTTTTGGAGAAACACTAAAATTATTTTTTCAATTTAAATGTTCCGTACCATTTCTTGCTCAGTTGAATTAAAATTCTGACAAGTGGAATTTTTAAAGAAGTATCTACTTGAATATATTTCAGCAGCTTCATTGTTATGCAAGTTTCTTAACAGTTACCTAAGTTGCCAGTGGAAATAACATGGAGATCAGTTAAATGTATAGTGTAAGCTTGGCTCTTGGAGTGACACCAAATTCAGTCACGGACCTTAGCTATGAGAAGTGAATAGTACAATGAGCACAGAAAACTGTACTTTGAATGGCATCAATAACAAACAATATACATGTGAAACTCTGTTGCGTTACAATAGTATGAAATTAAGGAAAGAGATCTAAAAGTAATGGCTTAAATCTTAAAGTTATTTCAGTAAACAAAAAAAGATGATGTCAAAAGTTATAGATTTAAGGAATCATTTCTGGGATTACTTCCAAATCAATTATCTAAGGAGGAATTCATCCAAATGGACTCTACTATCATTTGCCTAAGCTATATGTTTACTTCACAGTATTAAGGAATGTTAGAGTCAAAAGGTATCTCAAACTTAGTGATCTAAGTTTAACTTATATATTATAGATGCAGAAAATCGAGTCCCAAAGACATTGAAAAATCAACTGAAAGTCAGTAAAATACAGTTTATTAGGGTAAATAGCCTAATCTAAAAACATTAAAAATATGCTTTTTGAATCAATATTTAATTTAAATATGGAGGGTTTAATGATAAAACAATGGGAGTTGGTAAAGATTTAGCAAAGGGACTGGTAGGAGATGCAGGATAGGGAGAGGAAGATCACGTTCAAAGAGTACAAGTTTTGGTTAGTGGGGTCAGTTTGTGAGATTTATTACATGACTTAATGACCATAGTTGATAATATACTTTTACTTAAAAGCTGCAAAAAGATTAAGTTTTGCATGTTCTCACTACAAAAAAGTATGCCAGGTGATAGACATGTTAATTAGCTCTATGTAATCACAATGTATATATGTTTATATGTCACATGTATATACCTAATATATAATGAAGTGTCATATTATACTCCAGAAACATGTGCTCACTAAATTTTTTAAATTGAATTACACAATTTAAGTATTAACAAAAATGATCAGCTAGGAGAACCTTGTTCCTGGACTTTACATTAAATGTTTTTCTCTCTACATGAGCCACTGTCTCTATATGAAATTCCTTTAGCTCGTTCTTTCTTTATGGATTTTACCATATGAAGTTTTCTACTTCAATATTATATAGGTTTTCTTTCTTTTGTATATTGCATAAAAGGACTCATATATTCTTTGATGCTATTTCTTTTACTTTATTTTCCATTTTACAATAGGTCATTTTCCTGTTGAATATTCATCTATTATGAATACAGGTATAATTTATTTCAAATATTGATGACAAGTATTTATGATTATATCCAGATTTTACTGTTCTAAGCAATCTAAGTAAACCTGATGAACAATGACAGTATCAACTCCTAAGAAATTAAAACATTTAAATATTAAAAGTGGTGGTTTCAGAGTGTTTTTCAGATAATTCATACAAATTTACACTCCCATAAGAGTTAAAACTTATTCCTGGATATATAACCTCATGCAAATTTGGCATGTTTAAAAGTTGGCCAATCTGTAACATTTTGCTATGTTTTTTTATTTGAAAGTCACTCATTACAAATAAGGTTGAATATCTTCTGTATTTTTACTAATCATTTAAAATTCTCCATCTGTGTCTTGTGAAGTCTTTCACACAATTATATATTCCATAGAACATGTTTTGTAGTCATCTGGAAGGTTTTTACAACCACCCTAAAAGTATAAGTTAAGCCACAAGTTTATTATTTATTATTTATTCTGTGCATAGAAAGCACAACCATACTTCAGATTTTCTGGTGTCACACAACTGTAGTAACTAAAAGATGGCCACAGGAAATAACGTGGAAAGGTGGCTGTCACAGACCCTATGAGAAGCTTCAGCAGCAAGTCAAGTTGACAGAGCACATAGTGATTCCACTCTGTGAGGAGGACAGGCTCCCCTGGCTGAGAAGCTGGGCCTCTTGTGTATAGCTTTCTGACAGTCTGGCTCTGAAAACAGAGCCCGACTCCAGTGGACTACCTGGCTACCTGGTTGCATCCTCCCAGCGCTGAACTGCACAGTCTGTTTATTTTCTCCACTTGCCAACGTGATCAGGGAAATGCTCCTGTTTCTATGTTACCTATATTTCTGAGAATATGGAGAGAGGAGCCTTTGGAGCAGTTGAACTCACAGGCTGCAAAGATAGTTGGGGACAGTAATGGCTCAAGGTGCACAGCAAAAAAAAGGAGAAAAAAAATCCTAAGAACCTCTGGAGTGAATATAGCCTTTAAGTAGACAATGTACCATTCACTGACCCCACGCCTGGAGAAACATGGGTTGTCACTCTGCATTTACACAGCAACAGCCAGCTACGTGGGTGTAGAAACACAACAGATGCCCATTGTGAATTACTGTCTCTGCCACATATCTGGATTCTAACATTACACAGCCTGGAAAGACATACATCTACCTTGAGAAACTTTTTGGAATTATTTCATTTTTCACTTTGTTTTCTGGTTTCCTTTTTCTTTTCTTGATTATTGTTTTTTCAGTTACTTTTAACTAATTTACTTTTTTCTTTCATTGGGTTTTTATCTCACATTTTCTCTTTCTCCTCACATAACACTGCTTTTTTTCCCCCTCTTTAAAATTTTACCATTACTTCCATTTTTCCTTTTCCCTACCCCCATTATCATTAAATGAATCTATTAACACTTAGCCTTTTAGTTTATTATTACTGATTCTTTAATGGTACTGGGTTTTTTTTGCTTTTAATTAGTTTTTATTGTATATCAATATCTGGTTAGTCTACAGCATCATTATTGTTATAGTTTGATTTCTCCTCTCTGAGCGGGGCTGCAGATCAGGTCCACAGCGTCTGAAGTGAAGAATCAAATGTAGAAACATATGGAGGAAATCAGATCAGAAATCATCTCTGAAGTAAAAAAAATAAAGGATAACTATAATGAAAGAATAACTGCTTCATAAGAAGACACTGATAAAAAAAAAATAGAGATTAGAAAAACAATGGAATCTTTCAATGAACAATACAGGAAAGGAATAGATCTCATGAAGCAGAGTCAAAGAAATATAGAGGAACTTAAAATCTCAATCACAAGCTTGCAAAAGCTCAGGGGGGAAAAATACAGAATAGATAGTAAGAAGACTCATAAAAGTAGAAGAGATAGCCAACACAACAGATGCACAAATCTCAATGTAGAAACATGAGAAGTATGGAAATGCAAGCTAGCATGACTATTCCAAATATTTGTAACTTGTTAGTAACTGAATAAAAAGACATCAAAGTGGATGAAATGCAAACAAAGTCAAAAGACACATTTTAAAAATAATAACTTCAAAAAGTTATAAATAGGGGCCAGTGAGATCGCTCAGTAGTCTAAAGCACCTGCTTAGGCAAGCTTAGGCAATTGCTCAGGGACCACAGTTCAATCCCCGGCACCACATGCCATGCCAGCCCCGGCGTCAGGGTGGGCTGAGCTGACCAAAATAATTAATTAATTAATTAAAGTTATAAACAAAAAAATGAACTAAGGAATAAATGAATTAAGGATACAAAAATTCAGTTCAACAAAGAGATTCTGAAGAAGAATCAAATAAAGGGCTGGAAAGAGACAATGCAGTAAGTCAACTCAGGAACTCAGTGGAACACCTCACCGATACATAGGGTATAATTTCAAAATTTGATTAAGTTTGAGGAATGATTTCATGCAGACACGAATGAAAGAAAAGAAACAAAAACTTATAAATAAGACATTCCAAAAATGCTAGGATAAAGTAAAATAATTGAACAATAATTTTTTGGTAGAAAAGAGGATGCCGAGTTTCAGTCTACAGCATAGAAAATCTATTCATGGAAAAAGAACAGAAAGTTTCCCAAATCGTTGAAAATGATACAGATATGCAAGGACAAGAGGAATTTAAAAACATTCAGTTCTTAAATGTGTACAAGAAATTATGCCTTATACAGTCACTACCATTTAACTGTAGCCCACGTATTGACCTCTTCTTTCATCCTTCCTTTCTTCTTTCATCTAAGACATCCCACCTTAGATCCTCCCTTTGAGAAAACTTTCTTTCTTCCTGTAACACTTCCTTAAAATGCTTCTTTAAGAAGTATTTCTTAGCGCTAATGGCAGGGCAGTGAGAATTCAACCAGAGGGGCCAGGGAGATGGCTCAGTGGAATAAACGCTGCCCCAGCAAGAACAAGGATCTGAGTTCAATCCCCGGCTCAGCAAAAAAAAGAGAGAGAGAGAGAGAGAGAGAGAGAGAGAGAGAGAATTCAACCAGAGAATAAGAACCAGTAAGAAATTTTACATACACATAGACACACAGAAAGACACACACACACACACACACACACAACTTATAATGAGAAACTGGCTTATCTAACTGTGTGGGCTGCCTAAGAAAGTCTAAAGATGACAGAAGAAGCAATAAAGAAGAATCATAATAAAATAGAACCCAAGGACAGCAATAAATAAAGGAGAATTATGACAAAATAGAACCCAAGGCCAGGGTTGAAGACTGTATTCAACAGATTGAATTTCTCTTACCCAAACATCTGAGTCCTGTTTTTAAAGCCCTCCCAGTGATTCAGACAAGCTCACCAATGACATTCCCAACAACATATGGACATATCAATAAAGTCAACGCAAGGGGCTAAACTTAGTTTTTGTTGGGAAATGTCTCCATGTCATTCGTTTAATAAAAAGATGTTTTAGTTGGTATGCCAGTTGCAGTGTTTTTTCCCAACACACAATATCTTACAGAATTTTCTGTATTCTACTGCTGCCTATGTGAAGAAAGCTTGGTCAATATGTTGTTCCTTTGAAGGTAACTTTTTACAGAGCATCTATAAAATACTACGCACCATGATGAATATGTATATACTAATTCACATAAAACTACCACAACACATGTAAGTGGTAACATTTCTATTTTTCAAAAAAAAAAATGTATTCAAAACAAACAGATATTAAGTGATAAAGACTACCAACTCTACCTAACTCCTGAAAAATAAATTCCAAAAATGCAATTCAAATGCCAAAAATTACTATGCAAAATTATTTTTTTACTATACCACATTAACTTCATAGAACCTAATCTATAAAGGAAAGTAAGAAGTTTGATATTCCGTATATTCATTCAGTCTTTTAGCAGTATAAAATTTTATCTTTGTGGGCATTTCTCATAATGTAAAGGAGCATCTCCTCTTGATAGGTTGCAAATGCAGAAACAGCACTAATTTTTAACTCAACAAGAAAGCACTGGATGTCTGGCTTGGGACTGCACTGTGCTGACTTCAGCATGCATGCAGCACTACCACTGATCCTCCGGACAGCCTTGGGAAGTGATTTAGCATAAGCTTAGAGACATCCGGGGACAAAGACCTTAAGGGCAACAGCTCCATCTGTAGAGCTGATTCTAAAATGCATGCTCCTAGTGCTTGTATATATGACAGGTGGAAGCCTTATCTAAGTAAAGTCTACATACTGGAAGACAGTTATAGCACCAGAATATTTTCTAACCTCAGATTATTTTTTTTAATTTTCTAATATAGATAATAAGATAATGATAATATAAATATAGATAATAGGATTTTGCTAAAATGATTACTTCTTTAGCCATCTAAGAGTTAAAGTATATGGTGTTTTTCCCCTTTTTAGAAGTCCAAAGAAATTTCTATTAGATGACAGCTTCTCAAAGGCATTATATGTTTATCCTGGCATCAAGCAATTATAAGTCTTCGTTGCATATTGAATTCACAAAGCTAATTTTATACTTACTTCCAGAAAAGCAAGTATTAAGAACTTAATTTAAGTCATACAGACAAAGATGAAGACATCATAATCTAAGTCTTGCTATGATCCTACAATAGGATGAAAGAACAAGAGTGCTGAAAATTGCTGAATTTTGATGTCAAGTTTTTGCTTTTGTGAAATAGCAATTATATTTTCTAAACCAAACCTCAACATATACAACATAAATATAAATTTTCTTTTAAATTTGAAAGTGTGGCTAGGAAAATTCATATAAAGCTTAAAATATTAGTTAAATATTCATATGTTATTCAATATTTTATAAAATAGATTATACTGGAACTGTTTAGTTTGTTTACCTTATCAATCCAATCTACTATACCAAAATAATAAAGAACTTTAAACTCATTATGTGACTTTTGTTTCTATGAATGTACACCTTTCTTCAGTGAAACCTTGAGCTTTGCTACTTCTGATAAAGAATTTTTCAACAGCAAAATTATACTGTATTTCCAAAGTGCTATCCTATATCTAGCTATGGAGTTACAAAAGAAAAGAAAAATCTCCTGAAATTCAGGAAAAGATTCTACTCAGAGTTTCGACATAGTTTTAGAGTGATAAAAATGGGTAACAATCATAATAGTCTGTTATAGACTAAAAACATGTAGGTTCACTCTTACCTGCTTAAAAAGTTGAAGGTTAACTGCTGATTGCAAGAACTGTTTCATCACGCTGGAGCGGTGCTTTATAAAACTCTCCTCACAAAACGTGATGGGTTCACCCTAGGCAGAAATAAAGATTTCAGAGCATCAATAAATATTCAGTCAGAGAGAACCAGTCTCTTTACAGAGACACATGGAGAGTTGTACAGGAGATACAGACTCAATAAATAGATCCTTACGTGTAACAGCTGCATCTCAGGTTAGGAGAACTATTCCTGTTCTAAAAATTTTCTTTATCATTTATCCTTTTTAGAAAATAGTATTGTATCCTTTTGCCATATATATTAGCAATGATCATGAATTTGTTTTTAGATTAAGGAAAAGTTTTACAATTATGACTTCATGATTTCAAATACAATTGTATTGTATATATTCTAGCATAAATCCCACTTGGCATCTGCTTTTATCTACCCTATGTGCTAGGCAAGCATTGCTGTATCTTCCATAGTTCTACAGGAAGTTCCTCTTCCAAATTCTTCTCTTCCTCCTTAAGTTTCTAGTCTTAAAGACTCCACTTGTTCTACTTAGCTGTTGTGTGACAGCAGAAAATCATCACTCACTGGCTGATTTTTTCCCCTCAATTCAGTTCATTTTTATAAATTCATATCTGAAGTACTCAACAGTCACACATGGCTAGTGACTACTATAACACCAACACAAAATATTTCCTTTAGCATAAAAATTTCGAATCATTAAAATAAAGAAGACAAACCTACAACACATATTAGAATTTAGAGAATAAAAAAGAACTCAATAAGCAGCTTTATGTATTGTCCTCACTGGAAACTTCAATTATATATCATGAAGCAGATCACAAATGATCCCACCAGTGAGTTCTTTTACATCAGAACTAAGCTGAATGGCATAAGAAAAAAATTCTGCCTAGGATTTGACAGCCAGTTTGAGTTTGCAGTTCACATGTTTTGCTACACTGCTAACCAGTTGATTGCAAAATCAATAAAATTTGTTTATAAATTCATATAGAGCAGCATTTCTAAAAATGTAAGCAAGCCCCTCTCACAGGGTCTGCAACATCAAAACTTTTTATAATAATACAAGACATTATTTGCTCTTTTCACTCTCATTTTCTCACAAGACCTAGTGGAGATTATCAGGAGCTACATAATTTGCAATAGTGCCACAGTCTAAATGCAGAATTAAATGATCAGAATAAGAGTCCAGGAACTCCTGTAAGATAGTAAAAAAAAAATTATAGAAATAAAACAAATGTTGTTATAACTAAACTTTTAACTTAGCGGTATAGTCGTTTTCCTTTACATTATGTTTTATGTTGATGTATATACAGTAGTTTATATTGCTGCCTGCAAGTATTTAAATATTTAATTTCTAATGCAGCAAATAAGGATGGAGTAACCCTACATATGCACAAGTTCTTTTATGTCCTGAATAATTTAAAATGGTTTAAAAATAATTTAAAATATTATAAAGACATTCAGATATCAAAAAGTTTGAGAGAGTTGATATATAGGAATAAGTAATAGCCAAACATGACTTTTCATATTTATTGATTGAGGTTATAAAATGATATTATTTGGGACTGTAAACATAAAAAGCAAACCCAGTTTAAGAAGAAGTTGACAAAATCAATTTTGGCTTGTATTTTAGGTCCTATTCTATGCTCAGCCTGACAGAAGAAATTCTGTTCAACTGATTTGTTGGTGGATTATTCTCAGTAAAAAAGATATTAAGAGAAATGAAAAAGAAAAAAAAGCAAAACAAGAATATGATCTCATTTAGGCTCAGCCTCAATCTAATTTCATGGAAAGCACTAATAGTTCTGCAGAGCTGATGGCACCTTGAGGAAATAAGGCCGGCTTTTTACAACCCTTAACATAGCTATTCCCAGTAGAGAGAGAATGGAGAAGGAACACATAGACTGCCTGATGTGGCAATTCTCATTTATCAAAGAGCAACTTTTCACTGGCAGGACCACTAGAAAAGATGGGGATCGAGGCAGGGCACCAACACTGTCCATTACAACATGGTAAAGCAACGAGCTAGAAGACAGCACGCAGATTGCAGCACATGCTGGGAAACTCAAGTAGGAAAATATGTCATGTGGCTTAAGAATTACCCACACAGAGTTGAGTATTAAAGTTAAGTTAATCAACACTAAATCATCTTGTATTTGACAAAGAGTCCAAAATCATACAGGGAGGAAAATAGCCTTTTCACTAAATGGTTCAGGGAAAATAGTTATACACATGCATAAGATTGAACCAAGACCCATAACTTCACTGTGCACTAAACTAAAATAAATACAAATTAAAAAAACTTAATGATACATACTTCTCAGATCTAGAGAAAACATTCCTAAAATTCATCTGGAACCAGAAGAGACCTAGAATAGTAAAAGTGATTCTGGGCAACAAAGGCAAGTCATGGAGCATCACAATCCCTGAGCAGAAATTGTACTAAAAAGCTACTCTGATAAGATCAGCATGGTATTGTTAAAAAAAAAAAAAAAAAAAAGCAGGCCTAAGGATCATCAGAACAGAATAGAAGATGCAGAAACAACCCCAAAAACACCCAGCCACTGTATCTATGACAAAGGAACCAAATGTGTTCTATGGAAGAAAGATAGTTTCTTTAATAAATAGTGCTGGAAAACTGGCTTTCCACATGCTGAAGACTAGAACTAAACCATGTCTCTTACCATGATTAAAGTCAAAATGGATCAAAGATCTACATGCTAAAACAAAAACACTAAATTTATTGAAAGATAATATAAGCAAAATCTTGAAGACATAGGTGTAGGCAGAGACTTCATAAAAAAAACTCAGACTGCAAGGGAAATATAATAAAGAATCAACAAATGAGGTCTTATCGTATTAAACAGCTTTTGCACAACAAATCACCAACAGAGGGAAAAGACAACTCACAAAATGGGAAAAAAATTACAGCCAGTTATCCCTCAAACAAAAGACTCAAATCTAGAACATACAAAAAATTGAGAAAAAATTAGACTTCACAAACTCAAAGACCCAACTCAAAAATGCGCATCTGAGAATACACACTTCTTGGGTGAAGAAATGAATACATGAAAAAAACCTTTAACATCCTCGGCCTGTTGAGAGAGGCAAATTAAAATGACACTAAGATTCCATCTCATCCCAGAAAGAATGGCTATCTTCAAAAAATGAGCCAATAACAAATGCTGGGGGCTACAGTGGAAAAGAAACCCTTCACCATTGTTAGTGGGTAAACTGGTGCAACTATTGTGGAAATCAGTGTGTAGAGCCCTATAAAAAGCAGAATTAGAGGTTCCATTTCACTCATCTATTCTTCTGGGTATCTTGCAAGCACAAGGACGTGAGTTCCATCCTTGGTACCATATCAGGCTATGCCAGCCCTTCCTGGGCACGCTGTGCTGGCCCCGAAACTGGGCATGATGGCACATGCCTTTAATCTCAGCACTGAGGGGGCTGAGACAGGAAGATCACTATGAGTCTGAGCTATGTAGTGAGACCTTGAACCAAATGAATAAATAAATGGAAATGTCAAAACAAAACATCATACCATGGCAATATATGTGCACCTATGTTTACAGCAGTACAATCCATAGTAACTAAATCTTGGAAACTACCCAAATGCCCACCAACCAAGGAATGGATAAAGAAGATGTAGCCTTTTTATACAATGGAGTATCACACAGCCAGACTAAGCTGAAGACTTTTTATAAGTAAATGGATTTAACTCAAGATCATACTCCTAAGTGAAATCAATAATGCTCATATGTGTAAACATCATATTATCTCAGTAGTCTAGGAAACTGGACAAATAACTATGATTCAAATTGTACAACATATATCACGTATAGGGAAGAAACTGTTCAAAACTAAAAGAAAATGTGATGGGGAAAGGAAGAAAGGGAAAAATAAATAAATATATGTATACACAAGATAAGTATACTGTTATTTTCTCTTAGTTCACTGAAAAAGTTTTGTGCTAATGTTTGGACAAAATATCTTGTACTTTAGCTACTATGAAGACAACAATATACAATATATTAATTATTGTAACTCTCCTAACCTTTTAAAACTGTTTTATTGTTTAATTTTTCTCTTTAAAATAAAGATTAAAACAACTAAATTATTACAGAGAAATACTTAGCCTCTTAGAAGACAAAATAGGTAAAATTTTTAAGCATAGTCAAAGACATTCTGAACAGACCCCACTGAAAATCAACACATGGGAGATCAAATTCAAAAGCTTCTGAAGAGCAAAAGAAACAATCAACACAATGAAAAGACAATCTACAGAAAATTTTTCAGCTATTCCTCATACAAGACTAATACCCAGAATATACAAAGAACTCAAAAAAGGACCACAGGAAATTTTTAAAAAGTCAAAAAAATGGGCAAGCAAAAATGAATACGTACTTCAGAAAATAAGAGGTACAAAAGGCCAATAAATATATGAAAAGATGCTCAACACCGCTGGCCAATGGAAAAAAGCAAATTAACACCAAGATTCCAACTTACTTGATGAAATGGATATCATCAAGAAATCAAATAATAGCAAATGGTGAGCTGAGAAGGAGCTCATTTGTTGTTAGGAGGCATTAGTGAAACAACTATGGAAATCCAAATGGAGATTCCTCAAAAAAGTAAAAATAGAAATTGCATTTGACTGAGATATTCCCCTTTTAGGTATCTTCCCAGAAGAGCTAAAGATATCAATTACAGCAATAGTTGCATACCCATGCTTATAGCAGCACAATTCATAATGGTTAAATCTTGGATGGATGGATGGATGGATGGATGGATGGATGGAAAGCAGGGATGGAGGGATGCTTTCCAGAGACAGAGACAGAGAAAGAAAACATAGAAGGGGTAGGGCAGAAAGGATAAGATGGTTAAAGCATAAATATTCTCCACAGGTATAAAAAGTAAAGCCATATTGATATGCTGAGCTGTAAAAGGCTCAAGTCAAAAACTTTGACATTGCCATGCCTATGGATAAACCACTACTATTAAGCACTACTGGACTATTTTGGATTATTTTCCTGAATTCACACACCTATAATATTTAAATGGCAATGGAATACCCATCTCTGAGAAAACTAAGCAAAAAAAGGGGATACAAATGAAGGACCATTTTGTATCTGTATATACAAAATAG
>NDGM011256506.1:0-13866 GCA_002564305.1 Octomys mimax
ACTCAGGCCCTTGCACTTGCCAGGGAAGCGCTTATTCCACTGAGCCATCTCCCCGGCCCTTTAGTCTGTTACTTTTAAGTTTCATCACTACTATAATCATCTGAAAAAATTACTTAAAATAAAAACATTTTAAGGGGAAGATATAGATACTAAAATATATATGATACACATATATAAAAGTGCCTTATAATTGTATTTTATGATAAAATGATGTAATACTAAAAATTGAATGACATTCTTATATCTATATATGAATATATTTACATTCTACACACAT
The DNA here is from genome assembly GCA_002564305.1 of Octomys mimax. Lineage (NCBI taxonomy): Eukaryota > Metazoa > Chordata > Mammalia > Rodentia > Octodontidae > Octomys > Octomys mimax. Next base: position 278 of record NDGM011256506.1, read on the forward strand.
GTAAGTGATTTGGTTCATAAGATTTTAAGTATCACTGTAAGCTGGAAGGACAAATGAATAATGGATATTTTCTATTTCATTTATTAAAATACATATACTGGGCCGGGATGTAGTTCAGCAACTGTCTGGCAAGCACAGGGTTGTGAGTTTGGTTCCCAGAACAAAAGCAAAAAATTTTTTCTAAAAGCACTTCTAATACATATTTTATTTATAGAACTGGGAAAAACCTACACGTATAAACGTAGGGACTTCTACATTTCTCCTAACTTGCTCAGTCCTAATAAATGTGTGTGTTTGTGCGTGTGTGTGTGTGTGTGTGTGTCTGTATGTGTATACATGTGTGTACATTGTACTCTTTGTATGTGTAAAACTTAATTTCCCAGATATTTCATTTTATTTCCAAAAATTTTATCATGACTTCACCTGTGCTGTATGTCCGCTGGGGATACATGTGATTAAAACAAAAATCAAGATAATGTGAAAACCAAAACCAATGAAATAAAAAAGCTAATCATGCTAATAAAAATCAGCTGCTAAGAACTGAATATATCATAAAGTATTTGTAGAATTATTTCTTAGATGCTTTAACACTCTAAGAGACTAACTTCCTAAGACTGTCACGGATATTAGACAATCCACATGCCTGATTCTAATTTCTACCTGAAAATTTTACCAGGACCTATTCAGCTATTGCTTCTAAATGCCTGTCCCAGCCAAGATTTTTCTCCACAGCCACAAAAGTAACTATTCACTGGTCATTTCTTTCTGAGTAGATCTTCATATTCACCCAATCCAACACTGTCCTCACATTTCCCTCAAACAGGTGTCAAAGTCCATGATCCTCATGTCCTACTGTAATAGGGACATTGTTTTCTTACTTCTCTCTCGCTCAAATTCCTCATATCATTCATGAATAAAACCTTTCTGATTTCATCTCCAACTGTCTCTTAAATCTGTCCACTTCTTTCCATTTCCATTTCCTCCGGCTTAGCTCAAGCCATCATCATTTTATAAGTGGCTGACTGCAAGAATCTTCACCCATTTTCTTGCTTTAAAAACTGTCAATTTAAATGCTAATTCCATAGACAGAATTTCTGTTTTTCAAATCTCTTCTAGAGATGCAATGTGGTCATGTCACTCAGTCAGAAGAAACCTTCCAGAGTGCTCTCACTGCTTCAGGATGAAATCCAAATTCCTCAGGATGATGTTACAGTCCCTTCAGGATCTGGCATTCATCTATCTCACTCTCTCCCACTATTGTCCTACAAAAAACACCATGATGCAAAAGACACACTTTGCTTCTTGAGAGATCATAGAGAACACTGTTCCGTCTACAGTGGGCAGCTCTAAGTGACCATGTGTGCCATACTGTTCTTGTCTCTGGACTACTCACTTTGATAGGGAAGTGACCTCGGAGCTCTGCCCTCTCTTACACACTGCCTGCATCTGAGTAGCTCTGCGAGCCTTCACTCCTTCAGGACAGTGACCCTATCACCCTGCAGACAACATGGTCTCTAGCACCTTGGGCGTGCCTCCCATTATCACACTGACTATCATAACCACATATTAAATTATCAAATTCTGCAGGCCAAGAGCTTTATCTTCTTGCACATTAATCTAGTGTAACAGAACTCCAACATCAGCTGGGCATGGTGATGAACACCTGTAACCTCAGCACACGAGGAGGCTGAGGCAGGAATATTATTTATATTATTTATATTACTCATAATATAATAAATTATTTATAATAAAATAAATTATTTATTAAACTAATAAGACATTATTTAGATACTCATTGTATCTTTCAGGCTGAGTCTTTTTTGTGGCATTACAGTTCCTCTCCTGCCCAATTCTATTTCCCACCCTTCATGAAAGGTACTGATCTTAAGAAAACTCCCCAACAAACTTCCTGTATGCAGAGCTCCCGCCTTAAACTCTTACTCAGGAAAACCTAACCTAAAACACCTTGTCATCAGGTTTCCCAGGAAAAAGAAAGCTAACTCAAAGTCAGAATCTCATACACAAGTCAAAAGGGTTTTAGAAGAAACATGAAAAGTAGTTAGCTATTTATATGTATTTTTTTTAACCATGCTAAAACTACTAACGTTGTGTTGGCTCAAGGTTACCTGCCAGCTCTCCTATCAGTCACAGTGGTTTAAATTGAATCCTATAACATTTCATTGTATTTTTTTCATCTTTTTTCTTTAATCTGCTAATTCATTTCATCTTCTGCTCAGAATGTTAATGACTAAAAGATATATTTCCTTTTGGATTTGAAGTATTTTTTAAAAACCCTTGCTACAGGTATTCAATAAATGGTTACCAATGTTGGTAGTACTGGCAATAATAATGAAAACATTAAGTGAATTTTTAAAAACATGATTGAAGGAGTATTTAAACTTCATTTCAAAAATTTGGTTTCTACTAATCTAGAATATGGAAAAAGACTGGTGCTCAAAGAGGTTTATCATTATCATTATCTCAACTACAGAAGCTAAAAATGGGATAAAGTATAAGTACCCAATAATGTACACAAATATGTAGATACATTATAGTTTATTGTCCAAGGAAATAGTTTAGAGTTCTTCAATGAGTTTAAAATGGAATACATGTGTGTTGCCTGATTTTATATGTAGCATAATTGCCACGAACTAAAATATGTTACAAAGCTTCTTTCTCTACTCCTTTCTCTCTCCCCGCCTCTCTTTCTCTCCCCTACTTCCCCACTCATACCAGCATCCCTAGCCCACTTTCACTTGTTTCTTTTCAGATAAGGCCTCATCCCTTGCCTGGGCTGGGCTCAAACTTATAATCTTTCTGCTTCAGCCTCCCAGAATGGTAAGCTAACAGGTGCACACAACCAGACGCCCCCCCAAGACGTTTCACAAGAAAAAAGAAAACTACTCAAAGTAGCTGTGCAGCTTCTAGATGTAACCTTGTATTTTTTTTTTTTTCTTTTTAGCTTTTCACCTCTATGAACTGCCCTAGATTTCTACAAAGGACATGCTTTTGTGATAACAACATAAAGAACAAAAAAGTAAAAATTGCCCCTTGGTGCTTCCTGACAGCTTCTTGGGGAATCAGCACCCAGCAAGAAAGGCTGTCTTCATACCTCCAGATCCAAACCTTCTGGGGTCTGGGCTGAGCCCGCTGAGCATCGACCAGTAGCAAATGAGAAGGGTTGTCTCAAATAAGTTTCAGAGTAAGAAATGATAGCTAAAAGCTTGACAGTCATAAAAAAGAAAGAAAATCACAGAAAAAATTTGAAGACTACATACAGCACACTGACTTGAGACTACTAGTCTATTGGCACAGAGAAAGGCAAGGTAAGGATGGTGCTGCGCATTTAGAACATAACTGACTGGAATAAGGACCTGGTACCATCTAAAAAAAAAAACCTCTCATGATGCCATGTGAATTCTTTAGTGGCACAAAGATAAATATTTTTATTCAAAATATTGTTTTAGCAAAACAAGTAATAAAAAGAGACAAATTTAAGTCATAAATATCTGGTTTTCATGTGTCTACTTTAAAAGATTTTTAAAAGTTAAGGCTTTTTCCATTTTGTCCCATCATTTTAGGATTTAACAAATTCTGCCAAACAGTTGTAGCCTTCTTTAGTAAGCATGGAAATGAATATACTTAGAACAGTTGACTAGTACTATGAACTAAAATCTCAATGTTGTAAAGAAGTGATAATATACCGAGGCAAACCTGTGTCCTTCTATCCCGCAGCCCACACTGTATCTACAATCATTACGTATTTATAAACCATAATCCAGACTGGATATATTGCCAACAATGTATTTTGAGACTAAACAGATTTCAATAGGAAAGACTTTCTAATACACTTCAATTACAGAAATGCAAACAAACTAAACCTATTCTGCAGGTTACTCCATGAATTCCTCATTAGAGTACATTTTATATTTCAGTAACTTGAGTAAAGTTGTATGATTTGAAAATGTGCAAATGTATAAAATCCATGAAAAGATAAGTAAATCTATTAATTAGAGTAGTGAGTGGCAAAATTCACATAAGATTTACACTGTGGAATTCTGCTGTACGCAGAGTGCAGGTTGAAATTCCACATGTACTCTTGCCATCATTAATCGCTAAATGCCAAATGGAAGTGAAGCAGTAACCGAAGCCTTATCAAGCATGCCAGACTCTACTACCTAGGCATTGAAGGTTTGTATTTATGATGGACTACCTGAGCTGATAACACATGGAACTATCTAAACAACATTTGCATATTTGTGTAATTATTTTCTAAGGTTAATTAGCTCCTATAATGCATTTGGCCCTCTGAGACTGCTTACAGTGACAGGTTCAAATATTTTCTGAACCACTGCCAAATTGGACAGATTTTCTTTCTTCAGCTAACCTGTTGCTACAAAGTTACGGGTGCCCCTATAATATTTACTTTAAACTTGTAATTGGTTTACAAAAAGTAAACTTAAAATTTAATGCATTTAAAGATTTTAAAAGTAATGCTCAATTTTAAAGTCAAAACTTCAAGGTAACTTACTGTACATAAATATTTTTGTAATTCCATGGGTAAGCATATTTATTGTGCATATTAATTTCTATATGCACAGATACAACATTCTGACTGTAAGCTAGCATAGGTCTACATCTTTTCAGTTATGTCAAACATAAATGTCACATATACATAGATATAACTACATGCATGTATTAATATGTGTATACACAGGCACACATACACACAAGCTCATTTCTTGCTAGTACTAGGGCACTGCCTGGGCTTGTTACTCTTGCCAGAGTTATGAAGTAGAGAAAGAACACAAATATAAAATATATATGTTCTATGATAAATATAACAATCAAGGTTATTTCTTCTAAAAAGCTAAGAGTCTGAATTAAAGTAGATATTCAAGTCAGAAAGACTTCTGAAGACGCACAAATGTAAGTCATCACTTTGTACCCAACAAATCCACAGGCATGCCAAAAGGTAATTCCTATTTTAGTAGCGGGTCTGCAGTGGGACATGCTTCCAGACAAAATGAAACAAAAATATCTTATGAACTTAATCTAGGAAGACATATTACAAGGAAATTCTATGCTTTAGCTTTAAGATTTAAACTTTTAGATAATGCTGTCATTTAATATTGTGAATAAAACATTTACTACAGTCGCTATATGTAAAGTATACCTTGTCCTGGAATATAACTTTATTTATGTAATTAAATAATTTGGACTAAAATTTACCTTCACCTGGCCTATTTTAAAAATGTGAACTTTCATAAAATTGTCTTTAATGATTTAATGGCCCGAGGATATACACAGGGATGTGTAGCATAAAACTATGACACAGTATACATATGTTGAAAATGCTGAAAATATAGGACTGTTATTTGGTCACTAAATATTAAATTGAACCAGATGAAGATATCAATATTAGACAGTGTTTATTCTAAAATGACAATTTTGTAGGATTCAACCTAAAACAGAATAAAAATAAACAAGAGACTCTATAAGCCAGAGATATCTTCAAACCATCAATTTTTTTCCTACCTTGTAGGTGTCAAGATATTATTAACAGTAATCAATCTTGAAGACAGATTCAAGGCTATCCTACTGGTCAATAGGGCCACATTAATAAATTATAACTGGTTATACACCGAAGACATTTGTTATGAACATAACTGACAAAAGATCTGTACTCCGAATCATATTAAAAATTGGATTTGACCAATGTTTCGAACTTTACAAGTCCAAAAGCTAACTCTGAGTTGGATTCTCAACTCATTACTCTTACTTCTTTTCCATCTCATCAAGTGAGATTCCTGCACACCTAGCTGTTCTCCCACGACCTCTCCTCTGCCTTTCATGTCCAATGTAAAATACTGTAAGCATCCATGAACTTTCCTCAGCCTCCACCCTGACGACCCTAGCCCAAGTGGTCACCATTTCTATCCAGAACACTATGCACTCCAACATGTGCATAGTGCCGTTTTCTCATTTCATTTCTACACTGACTTCATGACAAAGACACTTGGGATATCCCACTTCATGGGTTTAATTTGCTCAAGGTCTTACAAGCTTTTAGATTGCAAGTTTGTCTGGTTCTGCTGTCTGAACTTCTACCCTAGGCTATCATTGATGTTGTTTATGGAGATATTACACACTATTGTAAGGTTTTTATTTAAAAAAAAAAAAAGCACCTAGCAGGGAAATCAAGCCGTTTAATTCCTTTTTTCCTTTTCTTTTTTTGGTGGAGCCAGGGATTGAACTCAGACCCTTGTGCTTGCCAGGGAAGTGCTTATTCTACTGACCATCTCCCTGGCCTCAAGTGGCTTAATTCCTGAAAGCTCCAAGTACTCATCTCTTTCATGAATAGCTTTTGCCACCTTATGAGAGAAAAACTGAATTTAGTGTGAAACCTATTATTAATTTACTCCCATTTATTCATCTATAATCTACTATACCAAGGTAGAGGTCAGACAAAGTATGTATGGCCTGCAAGCCTAAATCAGCTACTCTTTGGTTTTTTAAGAAAAACTTTGTCTCATGATGATATAATATTCATTATTATCACAAACATGTACTAATAAAAATAAATTAAGATGAAGAAAAAGTTTCTTTCATTTGCTATAAATACTTATGAGCACAGTTTCAGTGTAGAATGGTAGAATAAACTAGAGTGTCTAACTGAATTATCTTCCTAACCCCCATAAAAATTGAAATAGGAGCCTGCAAGATAGCTCAGCAGTCTAAAGCGCCTGCTTAGGCATGCTTAGGTAAGAGCACAGGGACTGTGGGTTGATCCCCAGCACCACATGCCACACTAGCTCCACCTTCAGGGTGGGCTGAGCCCATGGAAAAAAAAACCCTGAAATAATTTTTAAAGCAAAGACATAAATTCACAAGGAGTAAAAGGAGAAGGGAAAATGGGATTTTGGAGGGCAGACGAATTTTCAATGAACTGTTTCCATGAAGAAGAAAATCAGTTCTTTTCAAAGAATAATTTTAAAACTATGAACGGATCATTTACAATTAGGAGACAATATATTTCACATGCACACAGACCCGCAGGCGGCTTTTCCTTTTCCCAGTACCACTGGCTTTCCAACTCTGGAGGACGCATTTACTGTCACGGATGCTTAGGTTCTGCATTTATACATGGGATGTGAACCTGGTAGAGGCCTAAAATTTTACCTTTTTCTGATACAATAATTCAAAATGTGGGGAACAAGGCGAGCCAGAGTTGTATCCATGTGCAGGCTGGGCAGATGCAAAATGAAAAGCCTGGCAAACAGCACACACTAAATGGTTGATTTCTGTCAGGAAACACCACAAAGATGGAATTATTCATAAACTTACAAAAATCACTGATTTGTGACAAACCAACTTCCCAAACACTTTGAAAATACACTTACAAAAAGTATTACTTGAAACACATACTGATCCCTCCATGAACTGCAGTGAAGCTCAATATATTCAACCAAATGTCAACGTGAGTTTCAGTAGTATATTATCTCTTAAAAGTTAAGACAAGATAGCAGCTCCAGGGCCACTTATTAGAGAGGTATCCCATTTTAACTAATTTTATATCTTGATATTGAATTTTGGTTAACAATGTGTATTTTTAAATTACTGCTATTTCAATTTGAATTAGAAATGATTTTACCACAGTGAGTCAGGTTTATAGAAATAAAACCCTCGAGTGAGAGGCTTATGCATTTTTAATTTGTTAATTATGACCACCCTGCTTTCTCACATTGCCTCCATTTTATATGATTGGAAGTTTTCTTTACATCAGCCAACAGTGGGTATTAAAGCTCCTTCAAATTTTTATAAACTAATTGTGTCAATTACTAGTTGCAAACCCACTGATTTCTAGTTCCTTGTCAATGCGATGTTAAACAGTTATGTAGTATAATAAAACTGGTGCTTAACACAATAAGCATTTTCATCAGTTTTTAATATTTGTACATGCCTATATTTACTGAAATAATTTACCTTAAAACTTTGAAGTGTCCCAATGTAGTATAAAAGCTTTAATAAAAAGAAAAATATTTTGAATGTTTCTATTCTAAGAAAAATATTTTATCTACTGCAAGCCTACATTTCTCATCATCTAAATAATTAAACTGAAAACTTTGACACATTTTAGGAAAATAACAAATTGATATATTTTATTAGCAGTTCTTATTTTAGAACAAGGGTGTAACAAATGTTGCCTGTATTGTCCCATCAGAAAACGCTAAAATAGAACAACTTTATGAGGCTATTTTTAAAATTTCCTACACATAGCAAACACATTCTAATCTACTTATGAAAAAAATAGGAGAAAATATAAGAAATTACAATTATTGAGGCCCGTTGAAAACACTGCATAATTTAAAATACAAAATTCCTAATGCAAAATTAAGATCATGAACTATATCTTTTTTTCTTTCTTTTTTCCCCCCCAGCGGAACCAGGGATTGAACTCAGGCTGTTGCACTTGCCATCTCCCCAGCCCCGGAATTATATCTTAATTCTAATAGCCCACAAATACTTATCTGCGGTAGGTACCAGCTTCTATCCAGCCACTTTAGTTCTACTAATTCACAGGAATTTTACAGTGATACTTGGGGCAGGTTCTATTATGGTTCTTCTGGAACGATTAAGGCCTGGAGAAGCTGAGTAGTTTGCTCCTGACCAGCTATTGGTAGGATTCAGGAGCAGAGCACAGAAGCTGAGTACGAATCCCTAATTTGAACTCTGTGCTAGCTCACTCTTCCCTAGGCTTTCCTGTCCTCATGGGTTCCTGGAAGTGGACTCACACAGAGAGCCTCAGTGCCAGCTTTCACTTAGGTGCTTTGTTCACAGACGTAATTTCCAGTAGTCTGAAGACCTCCCCAAAGAATTACAGGGCTTTTATTCAGCGTCTGTTACCAATGCTGCAAATCACTGAAATTAATATTAAACGCCTGAATTTTAAAAAAGAAATGGACAAGTGCACCCAATAAATTCTAGAACCTCTATCTTGTTCCCCTTAAGGCTAAATACACTCTCCTTGTAGAATATGTACTTCTCATTAAACGAACAAATAGTATTATAAAGACTAAATATCTCATATAATAAAATGTGATGAAACATCAGGCACATTTTTACTAATATATAAAACATTTAAATGAAAAAGATGAATGATAAAATAAAATTGTAACCAGTAATAAACTAGGCAATCTCACCTTTAGCATAACAGAACAAAAGGCTTCAAAGAATTCTCATATGCTACACAGACTGTCAGGCATAGACTGTCACATAGTGACCTTGGTGGCGTCTAACTCACCTAACAGTATTTGGAAGTGCATTGTTTCAAATCAATAACTAATTAACAAAGTACAAAAGAAGTTGCACTGTTTCCTTAGCTTCTTGTTAAAAATGGCTTTTGGCAGCACATGGGCAGAAAGGTCGCCTTTATGACATCTCCAGGAGCCTTTCAACACCCTGCCTCTGTCAGATTAAATTACTTTTAGCAATTAATTGTCCTAAGTTAAAACAGCAGCACATTTGTTACAGCAGGCTGTCATAATGACATGGTGAGTAGTTGTTTTGATATGAATTTCTTACACTGACCTTCTATCATATCTTAATTTTTGTGGTTGACCTAACTGGAAGATTGGGAGCACGTCTTAGTGCAGGAAGCACAGGCCAAACCTTGGGGGTCTTGGGATAAGAGAGCAACAAATAACTGAAAAAAATTTGCACAGATCTTCTGAAAAGCAGCATTTACAAAACAAAGAAATATGTAACTTGGAAATTAAGCTTAAAATTAACTTATTTTTAATGAGTACATTATCAGAGAATGTAAGAAGAACAAAATTTCCTATTGAGTTCATCCACATAGGATTATCGGATCATTTCACATTGTATCAAATTAAACCCATAGAAACTGTGTGCTATAAAGAAATATTAAATATCTTTAAAATATAAGTCTCACGTAGAATGCATATTCATTCAGAATGATATATAATATCCTCTATCTGATGAATGCTCTTTTTAAATCTCAGTAACTTTATGAAGTTGGTTACCAACAGTAAATTCCTTATCGAATCATTTTCTTTATAAATTCTCACTTTAATGAAAGTGAACAAAAATCTGCTTCCCAATTGTGGAATATATTATGTTGGTGAATCTAGTGATAGGTCAGATAATATGTTTAACAGTAAATGACATATGCAAATTTTTGTCCCAAAGGTAAAATACTTTGTAGTTGATTTTTCTTCCTAGTGATATAAATCTGCTACATTCTTTAGCTATTTTAAAATTTATGAGAACTTTCTAAAGAATAAAAAATACTAGGTAAAAACTAGGCCAGCTCAAAAGGACCAGAAATATGAAAAGGATGAGATTTTCAAGAAATCCTAAACCCACAAAAATAGTAGCAAGAGTAGCTATCATTTTTCAAGTGTTTACTCTGTATGTGAGGTTGTGCTAAATGCTTAATATGCTCTAATTCATTAATCCTCAGGGTAGCCTGGGCAGTGGCTGCTATGATAACCCCCTTCCTACACATAAGCTGACTGACACTAAAGCCACTGAAGTCAACCCAACACATCACACCTCAGGAGGCTGGAGTCTTCTCTAGACCACATGATCTTAAATAATCCTGCCTTAAGTTTGATATACATACACAATACATATGTTATGGATTAGCTCTGGGGTGCACCCCAGAAGGGTGGTTGAACCATGGGGTGCTATACTCATCTAGTGAGCTTAGCAGCTGAGTGCTATTATTATCCTACTTCCCGGCTCTGCCTCTGTCTTTCTGCATCCTGTGAACAGGACAGGAGCAGTTCTCCGTTGGACCCTTCCACCACTCTATTTCATCCTTGGTGCCAGACAGAAAATGGAGTGAAAAATGAACCTCTCCTCCTTTAAGTTGTGGGTGTCAGGTATTTTGTCTCACTGAGAACAAAATGATGAAGACACCACATGAGTATGTTTATATGCACATGTGTGTGTGTATGTATGCAGTGAGGTATACATTTAAGGACAAACGACTCATTCTTGTTATAAACAGAATTTAGGCCTGAGCATGGGTATGCCTAGAAAATTGACCTTAAATTCTTCCAGTTCACAGCATACCTGAGAAAAAGGTCAGAGCTATTTACAATGATTTGCACCTGAAGAGCACAAAGACCCACAACTGGAGCTTTCAGTGAGCTTGGGAGGGGCCAGAGAGACAAGGAGAAAGTGAATGTGGGTGTTGTGTCATGGGGGAGAGAGAGTGACTTTCTCACTATCTGATGGTGGTGTTGACAGGAGACAGCTCCAGGACCCCAAGGGCCACAGTGAAGGTGGCAAAGTCCTCTGTTCTGCGGAGTTGCCTGTCACCAGTTAAGTTTTTATATTTTTCATCTGTATTTATTATCAAACAAGTGATCAGCAGGCTCTATAAATAAAAACTTAGGATCTTTTAGAATAATACCTAATGATTATTTGCAAATGCACTATGTAGCAGAGTGGGTGAGATTAAAACTACATGCATCTGACAGTGGCACCAATGCTAACCTTTTTCCTCCCTAAGTATACCCTGAGCTTAATAATTAACAGGAAAAATTTTCCTTCTAGATAGATATGTTTTGAGAAGGCAACTATAGATTGATACAAAAATCTCCATTTAAATCATCTTAATTTTTAATATTTATAAGCATAGTTTATCAGGCAAATCAGTACTTATTCTATTAATTGTATTTGTTATTCAATATCAGGGAATCTTAGTCCTACAGGTTGTTTTTCTTTCCAGGAGTGTTTGGAATAGCACTAAAAAATTAACAAAAAAGCCAAAGTGAGAGTCACCCATTCTGTCAGATGATCCTAATTAAGTATTTCAGAGACTCCTGCAGACACAATACAACTGACCAATAAAATACAATCTGGTACTCCTTTACTTTTAAAAACCATCGGGAAATGTTAGTCGAGTAGCTTGTCTTTAAGCTGTGAGATGAAAACCCCCCTGAATATTTAAATAAATACCACAGAATTTAGAAACCATGGGCTCTCTCGTGTTTGCATCCCTATCAATTTCACAGAGAAACAAATCAGAACTCAAGAGGTGCAGAGAATTTGTCCACTACTCTCTCATCACTGTAGTAATTCCATTGGTTAAAATAACAGTTGTCCTGAACGTACAAATGCCCACAAACTTATATCACATGTGTTTCATAAACCTTTAGAATGATGTCAGGAGGATCACTTTCCATTGTAACAGCATTTAGCAAGTACTGTGGTATACCCTGCAGTTTGAGATGTAATGGCAAAAGTAGCATCAATCTTCTCTTTCCTCAAAATTTTACAGACAGATGATTCCTTCAGTAACTTCAGCATATGACTTTTTTCTCTCCTTGCCAAGTCGCCTTTTCACTTGCAGTACTCTATGGTACCGCTTTGATGCATCCTTTGACACATTACTGCTGCACTTTGGGACCGAGCGCTCAACACTGCACAGTACCTGAGATGCCACTAAGTGATTTACAGATGGACAAGAGCAAAGCAGTGTGGACACCAATGAAGGCCGATACACGTCCTGCACCAGAGAGCGCAGCAGGCAAGAGATTTCATCTATTTCACAGAAAAGTACAAAATTTTAAATATCTGAACTTTTAGTTTGGGAATTTCCCTTTCATATTTTTGGGTAACAGCTGTCCAAGAGTAACTGAGGCCATGGAATGCAAGACGTCAGGCCAAGGAGGTACTGTTTCCTGTCCTCAATGTCTACTGTCTTCCTGCAGCTCAGCTAACTTAGTTAAGATCTATTTCAACCTTTACTGCCCCCAAGCAAGTTTCTTTGGATCTCCCATTCTCCCCTCACATCACCCTATCCCACCCACATTGCCAGTTCCAGTACTACCTGGCATCTAGAATTCCTGTACTAAAACGAGAATTTGAAGATTAGACAATGAAAAGAGGGCAAGGAGAAAAGCTAGGAAACATAACAGGGGCAAAGCCATACATTTATACATAGAAGATGGGTAAGGCAATGACCCTGAGAACTATCAGCAGGTTGTTGAAACTAGTAGTTACTTGGTAGTATTCTCACCCTGACTAACTATACAAGCTGATACATGTGAACTGAGTGACTGCACCGAAGAAAGCAATGTGTAATAGTGGTGTCATGCTTGGAATGCCTGTCATTCTGGTCTTCTAAATACGTACTTCTTGTCATGACATACCAATTATGGCCAGACTGTATCTCATGTTTTTTTTTTTTTTTTTCTTTTCTTCAATGTTCCATCTTATGCCTAAGATGTTTGACATTCAGACAGATAGTGAGTTTAAACCCACCTGCATATGTTGTAGGACAGTAATAAGCTGCTCTTCTGGAGGGTTAACAACCTAAACCTGCAGATAAAAAATCAGAGAAATAGAAGGGCTGCAAGGAGAGCCAACATTTTTGCTCTAGCCATTCAAGGTCAATGAGGACTCAGGACATAGGAGAACCTGTACTGTAACATCCTGTAGCTCATTTGTGCCCCAAATTTTCAGATCAAGGAGATTATGGGGCCACCGAGGAATGTGATTGATGATGCAGTGTGTGCCTAAAGAGAGTCACATGGAGAGAAAACATTCTC
>NDGM011256510.1:0-14696 GCA_002564305.1 Octomys mimax
TATATATATATATATATGACAGGATGAAGTGATTTATTAACCACCTTTAGGCAATGTAAACTATTCTCTAGAAAAAATAATTCTGCATTTCTAGAATGCTAGGAATTGAACCTCATGCTCTACTCTATCTGCCCATTTTTCTCAGTCCACTGTAAGATCTCCCATCATGCACTTTCTTTTTCTTGAAAAATCTGCTTTCATATTCTGTTCATATTAAAAGCCACAAATCAGTGGCACGTGTAGGAAAACTTCCACTTTTTTTTCACTCAGGGCAATAAGAACATTGCTTTTAGCATCAGAGATATGAGTTGTGTCTTCTTAGATGATTTTCCAAGTCACTTTTGCAGTCAGTGGTAATTCAGCAATAAAAGCTATGGGATTTTTTTTTTGCTGACTTCAACAAATCCCTAGGGATGCTTTACTGAGGAAAGGAGCTGGCAGCAATGGATGTACTGCAACCTTTTCAGCTCTTTGTCATATTCAATCCAGAGTTATCTCAATGGTAAATGTCTTAAAGAGAATCTAAACTACATTTTTGAAGACCAAATGGCAATAGTCAAAAGAGAACATTGGACCTTGCTCTATGAATTTCGTTATCTCTCAAACATATATACACACATAGCTTCTCAGTTTCTCCTTTCAGTATGTAGTATAATTTATTGCCATGTCTTCTACTACCTGAATCTGGATGCCTCTCATATTTACAGCTGTAACTTAAAACTATTTCTGAATACCAACCATGTATTTCCAGTTGTATACAATACATGACAACCCCCTTTTTCCTTTCCTGTTCTGGATCACATTTAGTGGTCCTGGTGCCCTAAAGTAGGACTTCCAGATGCATCTTGCTCTCTCTCCCCTCCTTCTCCTAGCCACCCACTTAACCTTTGTCAAATCAGTTACTAGAGCCTGTAGATTCTACCTCAAAATGTCATGTTTCATGTCTCATGCTTTTGGCCTCTTTCAACATTTTAAATATTCCCTAAACACAGTGTGATCTCATAATTCTGATTTTGCAGGTATTGGTTTCTCTGCTTGGTATAGTCTCTCATTCCTTCTTTTCCTGGTAAGCCCCTATTCATGTTAAAGGACATTGCTATTCATTATAAGCCATTCCTCATTCCCACAGGAGCACTAGTGGTTCTTTCTTCACATACTTGCCACATAATTATCAGTTTAGTTTTTCTTTTATGTACTACTGTGAGCTTCTTGAAGATATGGACTGCCTTTTGATCATCATTAAAATATCAACACATAGTATATTTTACAGTTACTTCAAGAATGAATCAGGAAACTTAAAAATCTAATTTATTGACTTTTCCTTTGATGAATCATGCTTTTGTTCTCAAGTCTGAGGACTATTTATGAAGTACAAGATGCACAGTGTTTCTCCTATTTTTCTAAAGTGCTTGTAGTTTCATATGTTCATTAGATTCATGATACATTCTGTGTGTTTTTGAGACGTAGGTGAAGGTCTGTTGTAAGGCCTATGATTATCCAATTATTACAGCACCATTTTTTGGAAAGGCCATCTTCTACTAAATTGCATTTTCAACTTACTTAGCAATAAGTTGGTATGACTGTCAATCCTGATATGTCAACTTCATTGGATTAAGAAATATTTATGACATTAGTAAACAGCCTCCTGGGTATATCTGAGTAGATAATGAAGTTCTGACCTTGGATACTATGTATTCTCCCTCCATTCTTACTTGGTACTGTACCCCTACTCTGCTTCCTGGCCACCATTCACTAAGTGGCCTTGGTCACCATGCATGGCCGTGTGCCATGAGCTTCTTCCTTGGAGCCAGCAGACCATGTACTGAATCTCCTAAATCCCTGAGGTAAATTAAAACTTCTTTCTTTTAAATTGTGGAGATTAAGTATCACAAATCAGCAAGACCCCACCATCATAGGGTCTGTGGTACAAAAGTATAAATCTTTTTCATTTGAGAAGAGAGTCCTTAGTATTCCTGCTCAAGAAGTGCCTTTTAAGGAATGTGTTACCTGGGACTCAGCTCATTATGTTTAGCCACCCTGTCACTCAAAGGCTTGTTATAGCTATGATCCAAGGAGGCGTGGCTAAAATGTGATCTGGCAGCTGACTGTGGCATTATCCACATGATACTGGTTTTACTGGCATGAAAAATATAAGCGTTGTAGGGCCAGGAGGTCTACCATCCAGATTTCAAAGGAGATCTAGGAGACCAGGCACAGAGCTCTTGAAAGGGCGGGGTATGAAACAATGAGAATTAAGCCAACCATGCAGTGGAGACACCACAATGTCAGACATTACAGAAAGTGGTTCCACATTTCTTGAACTTCCATCTATAGAGGGAAGCTGTAGGCCATAAGTACAGCCAAGCCAAGAGTAAAGTTTTGTGGGTTGAAACCAGGAGTACCACAAGCTCTCTAGAATTGACATGTCGCCACCATATGCCTTAGATTGCAGATGTGGATCTTTAGGTCATAATGTTTGCCCTTCTGATTTTTAGTGTTGCTTGGGTCAGATTCATTTCTATTCCCTTTTAAAATAGGAATGTTTACCCTATACCATTGTAGTTTGGAATTATATAACTTTATTTTTACCAATGTTGATAGCTAAGAGTTTGTCTTTTGTCTCAAAAGAGACTGCTATTTGGATTTTTGAAAAATGCAGAAATTGTGGAGACTTTTCAAGAAGAGATTATTGTGTTTCTGATTGTATGTGGAATAGCTGTATTACATTAAACAGAATTATGAGCCTGCTATTTGCTTTCTCTTGGGGTTAAGTATGTCTTAAGTATATAGAAATGTATTTGACTGTGACATTGACAAGGAGTAGTATAACTGTGTGGGTATTTTTACATTTCATATTCTGTAACACTGACCAATGTATAAAACCTTCTACTAATACCACCCCCTCTAGATTATTATAGTTATAAAACTTGGGTATATTGATTCTTCCTCACTTATTTTCCTTTTCAAAAATTACTTTAGTTGCCTCTTTCATCTGTCTTTTTAAAACAATTGTCCATGTCTGTATCTATAAAAGGATTGATGAAATTTGGACAGAAACTGTTTTAAATATATAGAACTTAGAGGAAATTGTATCTTTACTACACTGAGTGTTCTAATCCATGAACACACCCATTTATTTAGATCATGTTTGATTTTCTTCATGAATATTGTATAGTTTTCAGCATACAGATCTTATAAATATTCAGTCAGACCTACACCTGAGCATTTTGTTTTATTTGCAACAATTGTAAATATTATATATATATATACATATATATATATATATATATCTGTATATCTTTTGTTAGTATATAGAAATGTAATTGCCCTTTGTTCATCTTGTATACTTCTACCTAGCTAAACTTAGTAGCTATAAGTTTTGTAATTTTTTATTTTTTCAATTTAATTTAATTTTGAAGAGTAAAAACAAAAGCAAAAAAAGTAGAAACAAAGACAGAAATAGGGTAACATGCAACAATACATATGTTACAGATTTTCAAAACAAGAATAGCTAATTAACAATGGTTGTTATGTTATCTATATTTTTTGTCAAATCTGTTGGTCAGATTAACAGATATAGTTATGCAAGACTGGACAAATAATTGAATATTAATGCTTGCTTTCAATAAACCTTAACTTTTTTACTTTTTAAAAAATTTATTTTAAAGGGAGTCTAATAATTGATATGACATTGGAAATGGTACACATTTAGAAGATGGAAGATAGTCATCAATGGTTTTTGTATTACACATTGCTGTCCTTGATGTAGTTGCATAGATCGCAGATATAAACATACACAGTTAGTCAAAGTGAAAATTCTAAACATTAACTGCTATTTTCAAAAAAACTGATGGAAATTATTAGTAAAATCATCTCCACTATTTAAAACATTTCTGTTTTACATCTTGGGATTTTTGACATATACACACTGGGGATAGTTTTATTTTATTTCCAATTTGAATGTATTTTATTTCTTTTATTTATCTTACTGTTCCAACTATAAGTTACAGTAATATGTTGAATAACAATGAAAAGAGTGGATATTCATCCTTTGCTTTCAATCTTTGTGGAAAAGCAGTCTTTCATTAATATGATGCTATCTGTAGGATTTGTGTGGGGAAAGGTAGAGTGGTGAGTGAACGTAGGGCCTTCACAATGAGCTGCATTCACGGGGTTTAAAGATTTTCTTTTTCTTTTGAGACAGAATCTTGTAAATTCACTAAATTGCTTACGTTTGGCTCAGACTTGTAATTCTTCTGCATCAGCCTGCAAAACTAGTGATATTACAGGTGTGGACCACTACTCCTGCCTAGCAGTAGGGTTTTATAAATGTTCTTTATGCTATGAGGATAAAGCACCTTATCACTTTATCCTATATTTGCTAAGAGTTGTATGAGTGAATGTTGGATTTTATAAGATGTTTTTGATATTTGAGTAAGATAAATTTCATAAATTGTGTTGTTTAGCTTGTTAATACTGTAGGACATATTTATTGTTTTTCAAACTTTGTACTAGTTTTGCATCATAGAAATAAGGTCTACTTGGCTACATTATGTAACATTTTTGTTTCTTGAAGAATTATGTTATCTAATGTTTTTCTAAGGATTTTTCTATCCTTACTTGTAAAATGTGTACATTTTTAGGGGGAGCAGTAATATAGTTTTCATCTGATGTTCACATCATGATGATATCAGCTTCATAAAATGAATTAAGAACAGTTCTCTTCATTTTCTGTATTATCTTATATAGAAATTTTGTTAATTCTTCAATTAATTCTCTTGTTTATAACTTTGTTTTTAATTGACACATGATAATTATTTATTTTTAAACACATATTCTAATATTTTATCTTTTTAAGTATTTTTATTGTTTGTACATTTTTGCACTATGTAATAATTACATTCATTTCTAGGAATTGGTATATACACATATTGCAGCTGGGATGATTTTTACTTCTTTTCCCACTACTGTCTCCTCTCCCCCTTTCCTAAATCCCCTTTCCATTCCTGCAAATCTTACCTCAATGTTGTATACCGTCTCTCTTTACTTTGCTTTTTAACTTATTTATATTTTGGGCTTCTCATACAAGAGAAACCAAGCAATATTTCTCCGTCAGCATGTAATAATTGCATATGCTTGGGTTATAGTGTAACATTTAGTTTGAATTCTCCAAGTATACCTTATGGGCCTATACATTTCCTTTATGAGTTTTTAATTTCTTAATCACTCTCCTTAATAGTTATACGACTGTTCAAATGACTTCTTTCATATTGAGTTATACTAGTTTGTAGTTATTCAAGAAAGTGGTCCATTTAAACTGAATTATCATATTTATGTTTATGAAGTTGTTTTTATGATATTGTTGCATTATCTTTTTATATATTCATAGTATGAAATTATAGACTTTGTATCATTTCTGATATTTATTACCTGTATCTTTGTATATTTTTATTAGCAGTCTTGGTAGAGATTTGTCATATTTATTGAATTTTCAAGGAATCTGCTTTTTTTCCATTGATTTTCTGTAAGATTTTGTTTTAGTTTCATTGATATTTGATCTCAAGTTTATTGCTTCCTTTTTTCCACTTGATTTGGGTTTTTTTGCTCTTCTTTTCCTAATTTCTTGAGATGATGATTTATTTGAGACTTTTCCTTCTTTCAAATATAAGAATTTAGTCCTAAGAGTTTCCCTCATACTACTGAATTATCTGTGTCTCGCATATTTTAATATTCTTATTTTAATTTTCATGTAGTTAATGTAATTTCTGATTACTCTGGGGAATTACTGTTTGACATATAGATTACTTAGTGATGTTGCATAGTATCTACATGTTTTCTGTTATTCATTTCTAGTTTGAATTCATTGTGGTAGGATAATATACTATGAATGATTTCAGTTTTTTAAAAACTGAAACAGTTTTAAAACAGCTCTTGAGAGTTGTTTTATGGCTCAAAATATGACCTCATAGTATATATTTCATAAACATTTGAAAATAATGTAAATTCTATTACTATTTTGTGTTCTAAAAATGTCAACTAGATCTTAAGTGTAAATGATATTTAGGAAATCTATCTCCATATATATTTTCTACTTATTTTATCAACTGTTGAGAGAGGACATTGAAGTCTTTAAGTAGTTTGTGATTCTGCATTTGTCAGTTCTATCTGGATTTTTTCACATATTTTCCAGTTTAATTATTTAATGAATGTACATTTAGGATTTTTATCCTTTCTTGGTAAATTGACCCTTTTTCATTTTATAATATTTATCCCTTTATATAGTTATTTTCTTTCTTTGAAACTTTATCAGCTGTGAATATAGCCATTTTGTCTTTCTTTTTGTTATGACTTATGTTTAGATGTTCCCCTAAAGCCTCATGTGGTCAGAGGTGGGGCTTTTCAGAGGTGGGTGGATATAAGGTATGTGATGTTGGAACTGATTATGGTGCAATGCTAGAATAAAGGGCACTGAAATTAAGGGCATGAGTGCTACCCATCCTAAGTAGCCTGGATAAGATGTAAGGGAGGGGCCAGGGAGATGGCTTAGTAGAATAAGCACTTGCCTGGCAAGGGCCTGAGTTCAATCCCCATTTCCTCCAAATAATAATAATAATGATAATAGTAATAATAATATATAAGGGGTACAAAGAGCTGTGGTGGACCTTTGCTTGCTTTTCTTTCTTTTTTTTTGCTACCTTCTGCCTGCCAGGTAGTGTTTCTCCTGTTGGCTACTGCCATCCCACCCTGCCTTGGACCCAATCAATTATGCATTGAAACCTCTAAAATATGTGCTCTAAATTAACTTTTCTCTTTTTAACTTTGAATGTCAGGTATTTTGTCTCAGCAATGACATAAATGTAACTAAGATACTTTTGATCAAGATTTAATGTTTGTCCTGGTGGGCTATGGGTCCTCCTTCAATGTGATTCCTTGTTATCCCCCAGGCCCTTCCACCATGCAGTTTCTGGGTTTGAGCCAGCTGACTATGGACTAAAAGTGTTAGCCAAAGTAAACCTCTCCTCCTTTAAGTTCTGAGTGTTTAATACTGTGTCTTTGTAAGGAGGAGAGTAAGACACTTTAGTTTGATCATGATGTGAGCCACTTTCCTATTCTATTCCCCTCTGTGATGATGCTCTGCCTTGGAATGGCCAACCATGGACTGAAACATAAGCTGAGTGTCAGTAAGTCAATTTGAAAACCTTGCCTTAAACTTCCACATAGCAGCAATGAGGTACTGACCCTGTGTGCAGCCAGGGTTGTGTCAGAGAAGGCCAGCTAAAACAAAGTTTAAACATAATTCATAATATAATATTCATGATATGATACACAGTAATCCATGTTTCTAGTAGAAAATAATTTATCATACTAACTACCAGGAAGATCTTAAACTCAACTTTAACAAAAAAGTAATCAACGTCACACTAAAAATGATGGAAATTTTAGAAGGATACAATGAAAGTACCCATCATAATGATGCTTCAGTGAGTAATTACAGATACGCCTTAAATGATTGACAAAGTAGAACACATCAGCAAAGAAATTGTCTTGGAAAAAAATACAAAATATAAATGACCACCAAAAGAAAAATTTTAACTTAAAAGTAGAATATATAAATATAATATATAAAATGCTGAGTGAATAACATCAGCAGAAGAATAGAGAGGATAAAAGGTCAGTAAATTTGAAGCTAGCATAATACAAATCATACAATACGAATAATAGAAAAAGTCATTGAAAAATGAACAGAGCCTCAGATATCATTGGGACTATAATGAAAGAGCTAACGTTCATAATACTGTGAACCATAGAGTTACAACTGGCCTCACATATGAACAATTTTGGTTAAGAATGGAATTTTTAAGTTTAACTTATGACCAAAGTCATGAGTTATGACTTGCATGCTGGCTACCTGTACAGTTGTAAACAAAGACTTGTGATGCCAGAAAAGTGAATGTAAGCATATATGAGGGGCAGTCTTAGCTTAGTTGCACATGTTTATAGATGTTATATCAGTCAGTGCTTTATATAATTAATTTCTGCTATCAAAATAGCCCCAAATATCTAGAAAAGGTGCTAAGGAAGGAAAGAGGAGCAGAGAATCAGACTAAAGGAAGACCCATAACCCAGCATGGCAAACATTAAATCTTGTAGGTTTATATCCAGCACCTGGTACAAGTTGTGGTGAAACATAAACTCAGAAGGACTTGGGTTACCCTACCCCTATGGAGCTTCTGGGTACAATTCTTGTGGCCTTTCTCCTGGGGTGGCTTTGCTTACTGCCTGTGGATTTTTCCAGCTGATATTTCACATTTCTGGTTTCTCTAGGTTCCTGGCATCTCCATTGCAATTTGGCTTCATCTCACAGCTTCACATATTGCTCTCACAGGCGCATACAGCCCCATCTCCCATATGCTCTTTTGAGAGCTAGGAGGGCACCTCTCTGGCCCTACAGCTCTTGCATTCTGCATACTTTTAAAACCAGCACATTGTGGATGATGCTCAGGTCTGCCAACAGTATGTAGTAGGTTTCCCCCCTTGGATCCTGGCTGTAGCAGTCTCCAAGTGTCTGGGTGTTGGGGAATGAAATCATTAGACAGACTTTCTTAAGAAGGCTGCCCTGGGACCCTCAAAGAAAAATCTTTGAAAGGCATTTACCCTCCCCCTTTTGTCCCTTTTATACCTTTGAACATATAAAGGTTCCAGTCTTGCTGATTACTGAGATGCCCTCAAGCCATTTTTATTACTGCCATGATGCAATGTACTTGCCTTCAATTTAATGCTAATCATTTTAGCAACCAAGTTTTCCTAGGCAACTTTGTAAGTGCTTACTTTAATAGCTAGACCTCACACCATTCAACTCTGGATTTGTTCCTACTATAGATCTTGCCTAAAGCAGTGAGTAGTACCCATGACACAGCTTGTGTGTTGGACTGCTTCGAAGTTTTTTTTCATTGGAATAGTCTGCTGCCCTAAATCTTTGTCTCCTACAAAATATCAGAAGATGTGTAAAGTATAGATAAATTTTCTGTAGAAGTATAGCACACACAGACTCTTTCCCAACTGAAGTTACATCCTTGTTTTCAACCTGAAACTTCTTGAACCTGGCCTTTCCGCATCTGCATTCCTGTCAGCATTCTGGTGATCTCAGCTCTGACTAGAATCTCCCATCAAGCTTCGCTTACATCATTCTGAGGCTTCTCTAGCTGACCTCTCCATTCCAAACTCCTCCCAGAAACTTGTTCCAAAATCTTCTAAATCACATGATTAAGTACTGCAACAACAATGACCTCACTTCTCTGGTATCAAAATCAGTCCTGTTCACTTTCCTTATCAGTCAGACAAAATGCCCAGTGCCACAATTTAAAGGAAGATTTTATTTTGTCTCACAGTTTCAGAAGTTTTAGTACATGGTTGGCTGGTTAAAATTCAGAAAGATGATGGTGGAAGACTTACTTCAGAAGACAACTGTTCATGTCATGGAAGCCAGGAGGCAGAGAGAGAAGAGCAGGATGATGGAGAGAAATATAGATCATAATTCAAGTGACAGGCCTCTTCTAATCAGGCACTACCTTCTTAACAACACAATTATCTCAGAACTAATCCATAGATTACTGCACTGAGTACAGCTCCCCCAACCCAATTACCTTCCAAAACTTTTAGGTTACATTCTAGATCTAAACCATAATACCCATGCTCCCCTTTGGCACTGTTTGTATGGGAAATCTTATTACCACTCAATATAGGTGAAAGTCCTACCTCTATCTTCAACTTTTTCTGTTGGTACCTAAGATTGGAGGACTAGGGTTAGGATATAGCATTATACCTGGTTAGAGTGGAATTCTCAGTTTCCAGTTCAGCCTTTCTTGGTATCATGTGAATCAAGCCACAGTTTTTCTGTGATGTTTGGCTAGAGAAGAGAAGTTATTGTGTGAAAGTTTTCTGTTTTTTAAGGTACAGCTCACCTGTTTCTACAGAGAGTAGGAGCAGGATTTGTAAAGGATTATATTTCTATTCTTCTAGTGTTTTTAAGTTGTTTCTCATCTCCAGATTTGGACTATATAGGACAAAAAGAAAATCCAAGGAATTAGCCAATATATGTCCATGTCCTGGAACCCATAGGCCCTACCTGGTCTGTCTTCTAAGTATAATATAAATCATCTTCATTACACTGTGACTCTCCTATTGGGTTGTTTGTTTTTTACCTTTCAGTTTTTTAATTTCTTCACATATGTTAAATATTAGTCTTTTGTCATATATGTGTTTTCCAAATATTTTCTTGTAATGAGTAGTACCAAGAAAACCAAGAGTCATTTTACATTTGTTTATAATTTCCAGGGGTTTTACGTGTATAGTAGAGGAATGAAAGAAAAACTCTATTTTTCCTAAGACAGAGTTCTCAATAGTACTTTAATATCTCATTCTAAGAATTACATGCATCACCTCTCCATGGCTTTTATAAATTCCAAATTAAGCCAGAGTGATAGCTCAGTGGAATAAATGCTTGCCTGGCAAGCACAAGGTCCAGAGTTCAATCCCTGGTACCACCAAAAAAAAAAAAAAGCTACAATTAAACAAATATCCTTATTTAACTTGTGGTTTTTTATTTTTAAAAAAGCCAAATGAAACAAAGCTTAAACAATAAGCTGTTTCTTTTAGGTAATGAAAGAAACAGATGAATCCTGAAGATGTTGACCATACTTCTCCAATCCTTATTATTCAATGACTTCTTTATGCTTCCACCTTAAACTTGGGTCTTGGTGAGCATGAAAACTCTGGATCTGGGTACAAATGTCATGATCCTTTCTGCATATTTTTTCTCCAGTCATTCTGGACTTCAGGGCAATTTATATTTTAAGTGAAAGCTAAAATCTAGTAACAATGCAATGATTGCTTTCCAATTAGTCAAAGGGAAAGCACTGGTTAGATGTTTTGTCATCCTTATTTAGTTAGGAGTGATACATTATTTCCATTTTATCATATGATGAGAGAACAGAATATGTTTCAATTTTGTTGAGTATAAGGATAGTTCATCCCTTGGAATGATCTTTGAGAAGTTGTATAGGGTAGATGTTTTTCTCTAGGAGAAAGAACAGAAAATCACCTGCCCCTCTCTTTCTTTTAGTCATAAAAATGGTTTGATATAAACGTATACACAGAGTAAGTTACTTAGTTGAGAGGGTCCTTCTTCATATTTAAGAAAGAGATTTCTTAAAGTGCTATGGTTCCAGAGAATGGAACATCTTACACAAAAAATTTAAAAGCAATTTTGGTACATGTATTTTTGTATGAGATTGAGAAAATTTTCTCTTGTACGACCCTTCCCTCTCCTCTTTCACCTTCAGTCTCCTCTTCTCTCTTTCCTCTTTCTTTTTTGATATGCGTGAATGTGGGGTCAATTCTTTGCTGTTCTGCACTGCCTGAGAAATGTTGGAATTTTAATAAAGGAAAGTTGAAGAGTAGTGGGAGAGGATATTCATGAAGTGAAGTACAGTATGGCTGATTCCTTATATGTGATTCCAAATCCATTATGATACATCCTCCAGGACAAGAAGAATTTATAGAAGCCCATTTCATGGCCACAATAGATCTCGACTAAAAAGAAAATCTCTTCTCCTTATTGCTGATCAGGATAAACACTGATATTGGTCATTGACTGGTCACAGTTTGACTGAGAAAGTAGCTCTTTATTGTTTGTGTATCATATCCCAGAATTTTACTAGCTGCCTTGACCTGAGACCTCATGTGATCAAACATGAAATATAAAAATGATAATAAACCATGAAATATAAAAATGATAATGATAATAAACTCAGAATGAACAAATCAGTTGCCTAAGGTAACACAGGTGATAAATGTGAGAGCTCTTTTCTCCTGGATTGACATTATTGAGTTTTGGAAAAATCTAGTCATCAGGACTACCATAATTCTACCACTCAAAGAAATGGTGCTGCATCAGTTCTTTACCCCACAGTAGGTTTGAAAATGTTTATTTCAGTAAGTAAGGGATAAACTAATTTCTTCTTATGGATTTGAATCTAGAATGAAGCACTCTTCCAACGTCCCTTCCCACCAAATATTAAAGATCAGCCAGAATCATGACTATGTGCTGATTTAATAGACTCTGTAATTGCTATTCTCTCTTTTTCTATCCCTACACTAACAGGGATGAGCCAGGTAGTGCTCATAGCTTACAAATGAATCATGTTATTTGGTCATCATAGATTTCTTATAATGATTGAAAAGAATGTATCCCTGTTTTACAGATGAGATGGAGGCGTAAATAAATAAACTCCCATGTCTGCTATGTCATGCCAGGTCTGTCTGACTGCATCTCCAGTATACTCTCTTTAACACCTCCTTTGGTTCCTACCTGCTTACTTCTGTCTCAGTAATATTTTCAGAGGTTTTAAATTAAATATTAACTGAGTTCTATAGAAATCCTTCTGTGAGTTAAAATACCCTTAGGCTATGCATGCTTTCTCCCTTGCCTCATCCTGCATTATCCTCTGCAGTGACCATGGCCTCCAGTAGGTCCCAAAGCAAAAGAAAATATGTGCTGGTCTGAGAGGATGAGTTAATTTTTCTGTTTCTCGGGCTTTAGCTTTACCTAGACCTTCAATGCGGGCCACTCTCCATAGAAGAATAGATTGGGTGAATTGGTTCCTGGATGAAATGAGAGTTAAGATTCTAGGTGTGAGTCTGCTTAACAACTAAGTTGATGTTCACTGGCTGTGTATATGAAGACAGTCAGTAGCCATCTGTTGTGTGATGACATCTTTTCTGAGTCTCAAGCTGGGTCTTAGTCAGTGATAAATTGTCATTTATATTTTCCATTCCTACTGCTTCCATCAGGTGTTGCACATTTAATACCACATCAAGAAATACTGAAAAATATTTTTAATCCAAAATTTTCCTAATAGATTAAAAGTGCCCCCAAAGAGTGATTGTACACATACACACACACACACACACACACACACACACACACATACACCTCAGGCATTGTGTGTGTGCATGCGTACATGTGCACTTTATACTAAAAATCACTGAAAATGTTGACACCTCATTATGTGTAGGTTATAGCATTTATGGACCACAATATTCCTTAAATAACGTATCTACTATGCTCATAAAGTGTTAGTTCATTTTATATGGACATATTTTCATTTTAAGCATCTTTAACGGGGCACTAAATTTTGTTATAGCTTTTAAAAATAATAAATCATGATTACCAATAAAAGAAAACATCTAAAATGGGCATCTTTGAAAATCATTTATATGTTATTAACCTTATGTTTTTTGTCATAATTCTTACTATTGTCCTTTTCTCTTGCTCTCAAACAATAATTTGCTTTTGGAACATAAGATGCATAATTATGAACATTAACACAGCATCCAGCTACATCTTATCTCCTGTGTTATGGCACAGGTACTTCAGGGATACAAAGATAATGTCTCTTACTGTTCATAATAATGCTAATTAGATACTAAACTGGAGATACAAGGACTTTAATTATCTACCTATTTTTTGAATCAGAATTTTACCAGAAAGCTGTAGAAAATAATGTTCATAATCAACTAAGCAATGGAAATGAAACAAAGGAATCTACTTAAAGGTGACAGAGCAAGACAATTAGGGATTTTAAATGCAGGCTCTTTTTAGGCAGTGGAGAATAAAGTAATACAGAAGAAAGGAACTAGTCTTATTAAAACATAATAAAAGCTACAGTAATCAAAGCATATTGTCATTAGTAAATGAGCTGACATATTAATAGACCATAACTAAGCCTAGAAATTGGTCCAAAGATGTAAATTAGTAGTGGACCCTCTATTTCTGCATGTTTCACACCTGCAGATTCAACCAACTGCAACTCAGAAGTATTCACAAAGATATATCTGTGCTGAATATGTACAGGCTTCTTTTTAGTACAATGATTAACTACTTAGACATAATTTATTTAGGTATTGTAAGTAATCTTGACAGTATTTAAGTATATGGCAGAATGTACATAGATTCTATGCAGATATTATGTTATTTTTATAGAGGACACAAGAATCTGCAGATTTTGATATTATGGAGGATACCAGGACCAATTCACCACAGACAATGAGGGAAGTTTATATATGATGTTTACTAGATGATTTTATTTTAAAATATTAAGGACCTTTCTAAACAAGATACCAAACTTGAAAGCCATCATGGAAACCATTTTCTTTGGCAACACAACAATTGAATTTGAAATGTTACACAAATGCATAAATAAAAGCCCGTAGTATATGTAGAGCACCTGAGAATAACTGACTAAAATGCTGATGATCCATTCTAAAAGAGGAAATAGAGCTTGAACAGGCAGTTCAGACTAAAGTAAAATTGGCTTAAAAAATAAATGAAAAGATGGCCCATGATATTCATAACTAAAGGTACATAGATTAATTTAAGGAACACAGTACAAATTTCTTCTATCAGATGGGCAAAAATAAGAACATTTAATATACATTTTCGGCAAGAATATGGAGAAAGATGTACTCTTATGCCTTTAACTCAAATATGATCCTGAGAACAGCAAGATCTGCATCAACAAAGTGCTTGTTAGAAATGCAGCTCTATTCCAGATCTCCTGACTGAGGATCTGTATCTCTCTCTCTTCTCTCTCTCTCTCTCTCTCTCTCTCTCTCTCTCTCTCTCTCTCTCTCTC
>NDGM011256510.1:14746-29690 GCA_002564305.1 Octomys mimax
CTCTCTCTCTCTCTCTCTCTCTCTCTCTCTCTCTCTCTCTCTCCCCCCTTCCTTCCTTCCTTCCTTCTTTCCTTTCCTCCTTCCTTCCATCCATTATCTCTCTCTCTCTGTCTCTTTCTGTTTCTGTCTCTCTCTCTGTCTGTCTGTCTGTCTATCTGTCTGTCTCTTTATCTCTCTGTATCTCTCTCTTTCTCTTTTGCTTTGTTTTGGTGTCTTGAGACAGTGTCTTGCTAGGTAATTCAGTCAGGCTGGCCTTGACCTCTCTATGTAGCCCAGGCTGGCCTTGACCTTGTAATACTCTTGCTTCATCCTCCAGAGAGCTGTGGTTAGAGGCCTACACCACACAGATCTGGCTTCAGAATCCGCATCTTAATAAGATCCCCAGGTGTTTTTCATATCCATAAAGTCTGAAAAGCACTACTCCAATATGTAGTTGGCATAAGTAAAATTTAGGATAACCACTTATGTTTTAGTAGACTATATCATATTAAACCTTCACACACTTTTTTACCCGAAGTTCCATGTGTAGAACCTTATCTAAAAGGAATGCCTCTGTTACATGTGTGAAGATGTGTGAAAAGATACCGCAGTGTTGTTTGTGTAAGCAAAAATTAGAAAGAAACTTGGTATTCATTACTTGAGTGGTAAAGTTTAAATAAGTTGAAAAAGGTCACAGTAAAATATTATACAGTTATTAAAATTTTGTGTAAAATTATCTTCAGATGTGAAAGATCTCCAAGATACAGTGCAACAAGGTTCCAAATGGAATTATAATAGACTTTTTGGTGTTTCACTATTTTAAGTTCTGTTTCAGAGATAATAAACGTGAGGCAGAGATGTTAAATAACCAGCCTAAGGACACACACGTAGAAGTGGTAGATTCAAATGTAAGCAGTTTTGTTCTTGAGCTGTGTTCTTAACAGTATGCCATATTGCTGCTCAGGAGTAAACAGGAAATTTTTGCTTGGAGTGTGGGGAACTCTTTCATTTTTAATTGTTTATGCCTTTGTGAACTGTCTAAATGATTTTCCTTCTGTATTGAATGTAGTTCTTAAAATATAAGAAAGAGAATATCCCCAGTGTCAAATCATTCCTGCCAGAGTGCTGTCCACTCAGCAACATGGATGCAGTACTTCAGAGCCTGCTTCTCCAGATTTTCTCTATGATTAATCCAAGGCCATGTGATCACTGGTTTCTTACGCTGCCATCTACCTAAACATTCTATGATCGCATGGAATTTCAGAGAGGCTTCCTCTTTTGTTCTCAAATTCAGATTGATCATCTTCAGTCTATATTTTTTCATTTGTACCTATAGATGAGGCATATAAGATTAGTGATTAAGATTAAAGAAGTTCTAGCCTCCTGTGCCGATGAATTTGGATTTTTCACATAAGCACTGGGTAGCTAGTGAAAGATTTTTAAGGATGAGAGTTGCAGGACCCAAATGTATTCATTGGTATTTTACAGGGAGAAGAAGACAGGTAGCTCAATTAGTAAATGTACACAATAGTCAAACTAATGTATAAGTCAGAGATAGAACAGAGGGGCAGATCTGAGAAATACCAGTGTAGACGGTAAAATCAGTAAATCTTGATGCCTAATCTGTCAGATGTGAGAAGTAAAGAAGAGAAAATCCATATTATCTGTCAGATTTCTTGCCTTAGTAAATGGCTGATCCCATTACCAGCATCTGCAGAAGAGTAAAGAGAAGAATTAGTTCAGTTTTGCGTAAGTTGGTTTTTCAGTATTCCTTATTTTTTAAAAGTAGTATGCATAAAAGAGTACAAAGGTATATATAATGAATGAGTTCCCCACATTCAAGAGGAAAACCACTCCTAATATAATAAAATAGCCTGCGAGAGAGCTCAGCAGGCTAAAGTGTCTGCTTAGGCAAGGGAGCAGGGACCAGTTAGATCCCTTCCACCACATGCTGCACCAGCCCTGCCCCAAGGGTGGGCTGAGCCAGCCAGCCAGCCACAGCCAGCCAGCCAGCCAGCCACACACACACACACACACACACACACACACACCACTAAAATAAAAATAAATAAATAAAAATAGAACACTATGTTGTATGTCTTGTGGGGAGTGTGGATTCCCTACCTCTACCTCCCCCAATTGCTTTACTCCTCATCACAAGGCTAGTTCAACATATAAAAGTCAATAAATGTAACACACCACATTTAAAACATGATAAAAATTAGAGATATCAATAATGATAAAAACCTGTTTTACAGTCTCCAACATGCTTTCATGAAAATAACTCAATAAATTAGGTATAGAAAGAATATAGTAATAAAAACCACATATCAAAAGTCCATAACTAATATCATACTGAATGGTGGAAGGTTCAAAGCCTCTTCTCTTAAATAAGGAGCAAGATAAGGATGTCCTATTTTACCACTTCTACTCAACATAGTACTGGGAATTCTCACCAGAGCCATTAGGCAAGATAAAGAAATAGAAGTCACTCAAATTGGAGAGGAAAAGTTAAATCTTGCTTCCAGATTATACAATCTTACATATAGAAAACATTAAAGCTCTGCTAAAAAGCTGTTAAAAATAATTAATGAATTCAGTAGCTGAATGATAAAAAGCCATCCTTCAAAAGTCAGTAGTATTTCTATACACTAAAAATCCTGATTGGGACCGGGGAGATGTCTCGGTGGAATAAATGCTTCCCTGGCAAACACAAGGGCCTGAGTTCAAGTTCAATCCCCGGTTCCGTCAAAAAAAAAAAAAAAAGATCATGAGAAAAAAAATTTTAAGAAAATAATGCTGTTTTCAATAAAGTCAAAACAAATTTAAAGTATCTAGGCGTAAATATAACCTAGAAAGTAAAAGCTCTATACTGAAAACTAGAAATCACTGATAAAAGAAATTGTGGATCATATAATAAATAAGTCATAAATGATGAAAAACAAACATATCTTGTATTTATAAGCTGGAAGAATTAACGTTATTAAAATGCCCATACTACCCAAAGAGACCTACATGTTCAAAGCAATCCTTATCAAAATTTCAATGACATTGTTCACAAAAAATAGGAAAAACAATCTTAAAATTCATGTAAAAATCACAAAAGTCCCCAAATAGCCAAGTAAATCTTGAACAAAAAGAACAAAGCCAGAGAGAGGCTACATTAACTGATCTCAAAATATACTATAAGGCTATGTAGTTACAACAATATGATACTTCCATAAAAACACATGTACAGAATAATGGAATAGAAAAGAAAGCCCAGAAGTAAATCTACACATTTGCTGTCAACTGATCTTCAATAAAGTTGTTAAGAACACATAATGAGGAAAGGGAAACATCTATAAAAATGGTGCTAGGAACATGGGATACAAACGTGCAGAAGAACAAAATTAGACTTTTGTTTCATGCCATATACAAAAAACAAGTTTAAATTTTATTAACAACTTAAACATATGAGCAGAAACTCCAAAATCTCTTAGAAGAAAATGTGGGGCAAGAGATTCTTGCCATTGGTCTGGGCAAAAATGTTTTGGATATGAACTGACCAAAGCACAAGCAACAAAAATATATTCAAACAGGATTACATCGAACTAAGAAGCTTCTTTCTCTATAGCAAAGGAGACAACACAGTAAAGAAACAATGTATAGAATGGAAGAAAAATTGTATATACTACAATCTGATAACAAAAAATATATAAGGTTAGCAAACAACTCAATTGTAAAGATCCTGATAAGAAAATGAGCAAAGAAACTGAATACCCACATCTTAAAAGGAGACGTACAAATGACCAACTGGTATATGAAAAAAATAGTCAGTATCATAAATTGTCAAGCAAATATAAATCAAAACCACAGAGATATCACCCCATACTTATCATAATTGCTGTTCTCAAAAAGAAAGCAAGTGTTGTGAGAAAAGGGAATACTGTTGGTGGTAATGAAAATTAGTAAGCCTATTATGAAAAGTGGTATATAGTTTCCTCAGAGAACTAAAGATAAAACTATCACATGGCCCAGCAGTCCCATGTTAGGTATATATCCAAGAAAAATGAAATCAGTGTCTTGGAGAGATTTCTGTGCTTCCTTGTTTATTGCAGCATCATTCACATAAGCCGATATGATATCAACTTGTCTACAGATAGATGAGTACATATAGAAAATATAGTACAGGTACACAGTGGAATACTCTTCAAAAGTTATTAAGTCTTAAAAAAGAAGGAAATTCTATCATGACAAGATGAATTGGATGATGGAACCGAAGAACATTATACTAAGTGAAGTGGTCAAGAGTAGAAAGAAAACTCATATGATGTGACTTTTATGTGGAATTTTATACAGTTGAACTCACAGAAACACAGTAAGATGGTGGTATCAAGGGTTGTGGTGTGGGGCAGCAAATGGTGAGACTGTGAACACAGGCACAGTTTTAGCTACGCCAGATGACTACTTCTGGAGATCCAGTGCATAACATGGTGACTGTATAGTACTTAATAATAATGTATTATTTGGATAGAGGGTTAATATCTAGAATATATAAGGAACTAAAAAATTAGACCCAGCCCCCACCAAAAAAGTAAAAGGCCTAATCAGAAAATGGGCAACTGAAATTAAGTCATTTCCCAGAAATGGTACAAATGGCCAATGAATACATGAAAATATGCTCACTATCCCCTGCCATGAGAGAGGTGTAAATTAAAACAACACTGACACACTACCTTACTCCACAAAGAAAATATATCATCAAGAAATCAAATAAGTGGCCAGGGATATAGTTCAGTTTCACAGGGCCTGCCTGGCTAGCACAAGCTCTTGAGTTTGACTCCTAGTACCAAAAAATAAAATAAAATCACAGAAAAGAAATCAAATAATAGCAAATGCTAGTGAGGCAGTAGGGAAATAGGAACTCCTTGATGTTGTTGCTTGGAATATAAACTAGTACAATCACTATGGAAATCAGTATGGAGATTCCCAAAAAAGAGACCATAAAAATTGTATTAGACCCAGCTACTCCCTTTGTACATATCATCCTGAAAGAGTTAAAGATATACTACACTGATACATGCATATCCATGTTTAAGGCAACACATTCATAATTGCTAAATCTTGTAAGCAGCCTATATGTCCATCAAAAATTAGGAACATTTGTTAAACGTAATTCACATACTATAAAATTCGCTATTTCAAGTGTGTAATTCAGTATATTGTATTATATTCACAAGGTTATAAAAACAGTACCACTCTGTAATTCCAGAATAAATGTGAAAGGAACATTTCATGAATCTGCGTGTAAGGCTTGTGCAGGGAAGTTATAATCTTTTCTTTATCATTTGTTTCAGTATAGGTCAATTGAAGTGAGCACAGAGGAAACATTTTTTTATTCTCCTGATAACCTGTGATGAGATTCTCTTCAGCAAATGTGTACCCATTTCTATTCCTGTACAGCATGTACAATAATGCCCATTTCTTGACAGCCTTGCTAATATTTATTTTTAAAATTATGCCAATGATATTTAAAATAGCATTTTATTGTTTTGACTCTTTTCTTCTTCTCCTGCCTGAAGTATATTTATTTTTTAGAAATCTGTCTTCAATGCTTTTTGATTTGCACACACACATACCATGGATTGTGTACATCCATTACAACAGTCTTGACTGCCTCATCTCTCTCTTTTTTTTTTTTTTTTTTGTATTTTAGGGAAAGTTCTACAGGGTGTTCAGGGTCTCACTATTAGATTGGACTCATAGTGATTCTCCTGTTTACAGCCTCCTAAGAGCTGGGATTACAGGTGTGTGCCACCATGACCAGTCTTAATTGCCATCTCTGCACACCTCAGGGGCAGGGCCAGCCTGGCAGACTCTGAGATCAAACCCCAGCCCCTGTGCCTCATCTCTCTTGTCTATGTCCTTACCTAACCTTTTTCTAGCACTCTATCCTGGATAGCCAGCTGTCCAGTGGGATATATGACTATACAATAACAGTATAACAAATGCTTGTCTGAAATTAAACACCCATATCTTAAAGACAGCTCCTTCTCTTTGACTGTTCTATGTTAGTGATGTCACATTCTCTGAGGTGCATCACAGCCAATCTCCTGTCTTCTAGATCTAATTAGTAGTCCAACATTGTTGATTCTCCCTCACTTATTTCTTTTCTGCTCTATTTCCCTTGAGATTTCTCTAGTTTTTCCTTTTATTATGTCTACTAGCCTATTTCTCTATATACCCATTATTTATCCACATAATTTATCCTACATGTTATTATGAGAATATTCCTGAAGTACTTCTTGTATCATAATACCCTCGTACTCTGGGAATTTCAAGGTCTTGTCTCTTGTCTATAGGATTATGTAAAACCAATACTTCAACATGACACCCAAGGTTTTCCTTGTTCTTCAGTCATTCTTATCTTACTTTATATGTCTTATAGTAACTATGTAATCCCACTTTTGGTCATATAAACCTGGAAGGAACTTTCTCCCAGAATTCTCCAGTTAAAATTGTTCTAAGTCTTCCAAAATTAGCTCTGAGGCTCTGTGAAGTCTTTCTTGACTCAACTAGCTATTTGATCTTTTAACTCTGCTTTAGTTAGCATTTCCTTTCTGATACTTTTGATATTTTGCCATTTTTATGATTATCCAGATCTTTTTCTTCTAACTTCCATCATATTATAAATTCTATGAGCATGAGATCATATCTTATTTGTGTTGGTACATTCTGTAATACCTTCCAAGCACCTTAAATGTAGAGAGAAACTCCATAAATGCTTATATAAAATGGTCAATCCTGCCAGTATCACCACCAAAAACTTCACTTTCTTCTTCTCCTCCTCCAATTGCTTTGCTTCTTCCTTCTCCTCTTCCTCCTTCTTAACTAACCCTGTACTTGCCAGGCAGGCACTTATTCTACAAAGCTATCTCCCCAGCCCTTAACTATTAGTGACTCAGTTTGGGGAATGAATACTATACTAAGAAGGTACAGATATCTGGGATCCCAAATGTCACAGTTTATTCTTTTCCCCTTTACTCTCTCTATTCAACCTAACAGTACCATGGACTACACCTCTTCAAAATACCTCTATTTGCACCTCTTTTTTCTAGGCCTATTTCCATCCACCTTACAAGAAACTACCTTTCTCTCTATGAGCATTTTAGATTAGTCTGGCTTCTACTGTTGTCCCTTTTCCTAAATCCTAAATCTGTCAGCCAAGTAAAATCTTTACAAAAGTTAGATCATGGTACTTCCCTGCTTAACAGCCTCTAATAGCTCTCTCTTTCACTGAAATAAAATTAAAACTATTTGCCTTGTCTTGGGAAACTCCATGATCTCTGGCCTATGTACCTCCCCAACCTCATCTCTGTGCTAAGGTCCACCTTTCTCAGGGAGCTCCAGCTCTTCTGATTATTGGCCTTTCCTCATTATCCTGTTTGCTCAAAACAGACTGAATATGTTCTACTGTTGCAGTCCTAGCTGTTGTTGGTTATTGTGTGGGTGCTCCATTTCTTTAGTAGAAGAGATGACTTGGGAAGTGGCCAGATGTAATTGCTGGGATTTTGAGACTTGTCTGTGGAGAAAACCTTTGCAGATCTATCAGATGCCTGAAAAATGATATGTGCAACACTGGGCATGAGCGAAAGAATATAAGGGGCTTAAAGGGAGAAAAAAGCTTGTATTATTTTTGCTGCCTACTATCTAAGGGATGCTATAAATATTACTAAGAGAAACTAGCGCTGTAGATACATAGCCTGCATCTTTTCATCACTTAGGGTTTTGGTTTAGGAAATTGAATATCATGTCAAAAGTTTTAAGGCCATCTGTTCAAGCTCCCTGTGTACGTGCTGGCATTATCTCTCCTTCAGCCCTCTCATGTTGCAACCCTAGTCTTTGTACATGGAGGAAAAGGAAAAGTCCTCCCTCATTTTTCAGTTTTTACGTGCTCTTCTTCCTTATAGAAGCTGCAAAATACGTGCTCTCTACCTCCTTGCCTTTAGCATCATTGCCAGAAACAGTCTATGTTGCGTATATTTTATCACAGTACACACAGAAAAACTACAAATTGTTCCTGAGCCCACTGAGAAAGAGAATTACAAGTATGGTCTTCCTACAGTACTAAATATTTTTCTAGCCTCTGAAACTTAACAAAGCTCTACTAAGTCATGTTACTTCCTTCTAACCTTCTTCAGAAAAGAAGATCTCCCTGTTTTAAAAATTCCAGTGTAAAAGTGTAGCAATACACACAGTGGGTCACGTGTAATGGCCCCAGCCAGATGAAGTTCATGTTCCCCTACTTGGAAAAGCAGAAAGCACCTCCTGATACATCCATTGAAGCACTTGGAAGGTCTTTATTTCTGCCCCCAACATTCTCTTCCTTACTTGTTTCCTACCCTAGGTTGATTTATATACAGAGTTGGATCCTGAAGTGAAAGGTAAAGATACGCATGTAGCAGATTTATGTGGAAGAATTTGACCAGCTATTTTAAGGGAGGTGAGGGGACGTGAGGAGGCAGAACTAAGTTCTAAAAACCTGTTCTCCAGAAAGTATCCATCTTTCAGATGACCCAGATTATAGGGGTCCCAGCCTATTGAAAAAGCCACTGTCTTGAAAGTTCTCTCTAAAATCTCACTTGCGCACACGCACACACACACACACACACACACACACACCCCTTGGCTGGGTCTTTAATAAGGAAGGGTCTCTGAATTACCAGGCTGCAATGTCCTGCAGAGGACGGTATATAGGGGGGTCAGAGCTCTGTGTCCTTCCATAGTGACCAAGCAGGTTTTCCCTTCCTCAGTGAGATAAACAAGCCATGCATTGTTCTGTCCTCCTCCACCCCCAGGCTTCCCTTCCTGCCTAGCTGGTAGGTGGAATGTGCCCTTTGGGGGAGGCTAGAAGAGCAACAGAAAGCAAACTTAGCTAATCAAGAGTAATTTCTTTTTGCTTTTTCCCCCCCACTTTCAAAGGGGGAAAGAGCCCATACAACATTATGGCTCAAACTTCAGGCTAAATACAATGCCAAGCCACAGGGATAATATTGTCTTTATTTCCTACATTGGGTAGAGCCACGAATCTCTTTTTGATTGTCCTCACCCACCAAGTGTCTCTTAAAGAAACTACTGGGAGCCAGGTACAGAGACAGATGATACTATCAATACTATTGGGGTGACATTCCCACTAGGGCAGATGGAGATCAGCAATTCCACAATTGCTCCCTCCTTCTCCCCTTACCTTTCACCATGATCTTTGCAAGCACTCTATCTGAGAGCGAATTTCTGAATAATCTACCCTTTCTGACTGCATATACCCTTCACATCCAAACCCATGCCAAATTCTTGTCCTCTGAGTACTTGGAAAAGAAGCCATTTTTACCTTGCCCTCAGGATAAGAGGTTATACTTGATTATGTTGTATGGAACTCAGATCTGCTAATTAGCAGGGTGTTGCTTTCCCCCATCAGACCTTCTAATTTGTCTCCCATATCTCCAAATTTTCTTACCTTCCCTTGCCCAAGAATTTCTCCAGTTCACCCTATCTATACCACCTGTCTTTCACTTCACTGGGGACTGCCCTGCTCTCATCCTTCCACCTTCCCTACCTCAGCCAGTTGCTTAAGCATGCTTGTACCTGTAGTCATTGTTTCCTCAGCCTAACCTAGTCACTGACAAGGTCAGACTGCTGTCCGACTAGTTGCCCTTTATTGTGTGAGGAAGTAGGGGTTGGCAAACCTCATCAGACAAGCACGTGCTTGTGCCAGTGAAGAGAGAAGACATTTTGTGAGCAAAAGATTAGGAAAAGCTGGGTACCAAGGCCTGAGCACTAATGTAAGAACAGATGGTTTATCCAGGTGGCTTTTGGACCAGGGATTATTCTCTCCTATATTGATACTCAAACTTGGTTATCACTCCAGCAACAGTAGCACTCTGAAGGACATCAATTAGTCAAAGTTTGGACTCTTCTTCAGACTTGCTGAGTCAGAATCTGCATTTTAACAATATACCCAGATAACCTATATAGCTATGAAAGTATGAATAGTGTGCTACTTTAGCATATAGATTTAGCTTTGAACCTAGTCTTAACAAATTCTTTCTCTTTCATCTCTGTTTGGATTGAAGAAATCCGTTTTCTTTTTGCTATTAACATTATTTTGTCTGTTATTTTTGGTGGAGATAATATTAATAACAGATCCAATTATCAAGTGTCTGATATATGACAAACATATGAGGTTCTGTGACATGCTGAAGGCCCAAGAACTAGTGAATGGTAGACCTGAACCTGTAAACCAGCCCCTCATGCCTCCATGAACCCTCCAACTTTCCTCCAAATGGTATAACCACACAGTTGATGAAAGGTGACCCAGACTTCCCTGTGAGGCACAGAAAGAAGAGAGTGAATAGGGCCTCTGGGCATGATTTCCCCAAGGAGGAAAAGTCCTAACATGCTTTTTGTCATAATGGAGCTTGTGTAAGCCTCCTCAGAAGCCAGAAATTACTGGAATTAGGGCCAGGGGCCAAGGGAAAAGGAATTAGGAGTCTTATGAAAGGAAAACTCTAACTCTAAATCTCCAAAAGAATATAAATTCTGATGCTTCAGCCTGGCTTTTGGGGTATAACAAACTCATGTGGGGATGCTCTGGATCTCATTAATGTACTGCTCAGTGAAGTTGCCATTTGGAGCCCCAGGATAGAGCCTAGGACTACATTATATTTTTCTATAGCTTGAAGGGTCATTTTTAAAAATTAATTTTATTTAGAAAGAAATAGCAATGAGACACTTTCAAAACAGGTTAGGACAGTTACAATAATTAATACATTGCATATTGTTGTCTTCGTGGTAGTTATTCTTAGTGAAGGGTCATTTGTGATGATGGAGTTCAATGGTTTATTTTTCAGAGGAAACAGAAGCCCAGAGAAGGGGAGTAATTTGCCAGAGGTCAGAGTAAATTCGTGGCAGATCCACTAATACTGACCCACAGCACCTAGTTCTAATATTGTTAATAGGGACCTTTCCTTCACCTTTTCTGATATGAAATGGAGTTTTCTTTGGATTCTCTCAGGTGTCCCCTAGGAAATACAAACCCAGTAAATATGGCAGGATCTTGACCTTGGAGCATTTCTAAGTCATTTGCCTCCAGCTTTATAAAATAGTTGTAGTGCCTCTCTTCTCGACCTGGTGGCTGCTAGACCTGGCTGTCCTAGGCATTTCTTTTCTGAGACCCTAAGAACCTACGGAGATAGCTGGGTGGGGTCAACTCAGTCCAGGAAGCATAGAATTCTTTTAAGTGTATGTTTCTGGGGTGTTTTTCTCTCTCACGTGTATTTTTAAAAATTCTTTTTAGACATCCGCTTTATCTTTCCCAAACATCATTTCCTTGCTCCTTTCCTGAGTTCTAGCAGTGGCCGGGGGCCCAGCTTCCTTATTGGCCTCTGAGCTGTGGAGGGGGTGGGACTGGGCTCAGAAGAGGTAGGAGTCGGGAAGAGGGGGGCTGTTTGTGCTGCTGGAACTGCCTTTCATCCTTCCTTCTGCTACCAGTATGTTGGCCGGTTTCTGGAGCAGCGTCTTCACTTCTATCCAGCTCTTGACATTGGATTTTGTTTTTTAAGGTTGTGGTCATATCAGAGCCCAACTAAGCTGATGGCCATACCTTCCTCCAACACTACCCTCTCCTGTTCTTAAAACTGGGAACTGGACCTGATTATGCCTGAGCCCCTTTGATCACACACAGGATCTTGGGCTGATGGCTCCTCACCACAAGTTTCACCTGGAGGGAAGATGGGGTCCAATTAAGGGAAGACACTGCTGGAGGGTTTGTTGATAAGAGTTGGAGCTAGCTGGATACTTCATTCTCTTCTGAGCCATCTCTCCGCCCTGGGCAACTTCCATGGTAGGTACAGCCAGTAGCCGTGACTGCCATGGCCGCTGCATTTCTTTCCTCTCCTGGTTTCTTTCTTCAGTGTCCTTTACTTTTTGCTTCCTAAGAAAGGCATTGGGGGAACTGAATAATAGTATGTGTCTGGTGAGTGAGAAAGGCTACGCCCTAGGGTACTTGCTTCCACACTTGGGTTCGGACTGCATGGAGCATGGCTGGAATTTTCTCACTCCTCTGCTTATTCCTCATTGTCTCCCTCCTCCACTGTCCAAGGATGGGACTGTTTTTCAGACTACTACACCTCTCCTTCCTGACTGCTTATTGAGGGAATGGCTATGGCTAGCCTCAGGTACACATGCTTCCTGAGGTAGACCCCCTTCAGGGAGCGGCAGTCATGTAGTATCTTAGAAAAAGCTGGAGATCTGAGTCTCATCCAAACTCCATTGGTTACTAGCTCTGTACTCTTGGAAAATCACTTAAGTTTTCTCTGTCTGTTTCTTCTGTAACAATAGCTCTCACTGCATTAGGTTGGAGTAAGAATTAAAGCAACTAATAGATGATTAGTGTCTTGCACATCTGAAGTGCTCAGTAAATGGCCCCTGTTGCATTTTTTAAGTTTACAAAATATCTATGTCTGGCACTATGCCAATTGATTTCACACTTGGGGCTATCACACCATAATTCAAAAGAAAGAGATGGTAATCTTCCCCATTTGTAATTAAAATGTCCAGGGCAGTATGGCTCAGTGGCAGATGTCTTAACTAGGTGATGTTTCACCCCCAGCCCCACCCCAAAGAAAAGAACCTGTGACTCAGAGAAGTGACTTGCCCAAGGTCACATGCTGCGACTTCAGTACAAGTGTGGGCTGGTTCCAAATCTAGGGCAAGGGGCTGGGGAGATGGCTCAGTGGAATAAGCACTTCCCTGGCAAATGCAAGGGCCTGAGTTCAATCCCAGGTTCTGCCAAAATAAATAAATAAATAAAATAAAATAAAATAAAAAACAAATCTAGGGCAAATGGGATTAATAATAGACTAAGTATGAAATACTATAGAATTTGCTCTCCTTTCCCAAACTAGGGTTAGAAATGTCCATCTCTGGCTTTAGTTTCATCTGTTGGAATTTTATTCCTCCCAGGCTTTCATTTATTTCCTAACATCCTTTTGTCTCCTTTAGAATAGGACTGGTTCCTATTTCTGGAGACATCCTAGAAAGAAAGAGAATGCATAAAGTTATTTTGTAAGCTACTTTTCAAAGTGAAGCAAAGGAGTAGTACCTTGACACTTGGTGTATTTATTCTTTTTGTGTGTTTGTTTGATATTTTTACAGCATCTCACTAAATTGCCCAGCCTGGCCTCAAACTCATGATCCTCTATCCATCCAGGATCATAGGCATGCCTAACTTGGTGGGGAGTGGATACACTTGACAAGTTTGAGGCAGTAGGGGTTATTATAATATCTACTATTCCTGACCACTTTCTATAAACTAGATGGTTTCCCAGATGCTTTTTTTTTTCTTTTTGGCAGAACCAGGGATTGAACTCAGGCCCTTGAGCTTGCCAGGGAAGCGCTTATTCTACTAAGCCATCTCCTTGGCCCCTCCCAGATGCTTTGAATAATACTATCTCTAATCTCTGCACAAACATAGCCAGGTCATAACTAGCATTCCCTTTCTCAGGCAAGAGAACCAAACCTTATCTCTCTAAGTGACTTGTAGAATCACACTTCTGAAATGGTAGCATTAAAATTAGAACCTAGATTGTTCTCACTTGTTCTTGTCTCATTACTTACTAGCTTAGTACATGTGGTAAGATGAGACTGTCATACATGAAAGGAGGGTGAGCAGTGTGAAATGTCATATTATTATAGGCTAAACTATGATGGATAGGTTATTCAGGACGTGTTCCCTAGAGGAAGTGCCATTTTCACAGTACCCTACAGAAAAAAGGTAGGATTTAGGTTAACCAAGGACAGTGGCCTTTCTATCAGGAGAACAATCATAGCAGTAACTTTTAAGTTGAGGGTTGGCCATACCCAAACACCTGATGTTCATTGCCTTGTTTAGTTTTTATCAGGAACCCCATTAGGTAGATATTCTTATCTCCATTTTATTGCCATGAAACCTAGGGCCCTAAAAATGAAGTCACTCGCCTGAAGAAAAGAAAAAAAAAAAAAAAAACAGAAGCTGACAAGTGTTAGAGTTTGAAATCAGACAAACAATGGTGCAATTCCAGAGCCTATGCTAGGTTATGCTAAAACTTACTGTCAGAAAAGGGAGAGCCAGCTGTAGTGTGTGACTGGAGCTGACATTAAAGATGGAGTTAGGTGGGTAAAATAGTTTACAGAAGGCTTTGAGGCAGCTTTTCCACCTTATATTTGAGAGAGGACAGGGTAAGGATTAGGGAGACAGTGAATATTTGTAAGTAAGTAAGTGCTTCCAATTCAGTTGGTGATTAATGTGATAGGATCTAAAAGCAGTGACTCGAAGTGGAAACAAGAGAAGAGTGGCTGAAGGGCAGTTGCAGTGTTTTGAACATAAATTACCAAGGGCAGTGGTGGATTCTGCGAAGAGAGGTGTAATAATGTGTAAGGGTCACAGTGAGAATGAAGAGAGAAGGAAAGGGCAAGAGGAAAACAGCAAAAAGAAGAAGGGAAGGAGAGAGAGTGACAGAGAAGCTAAATCAGAAATATAGCATAAGAGAAGAGTTGATAAAACTCAGGGTGGGAGGTAGAGTTGGGGATTGATGCTGATTACTCCCACTTTAAAGCCAGGACTCAGAAGAACCTCTGGAATCTTGCCAGAGGTTCTTGGATGTGGGAGAAGAACCTGAAATAGGACAGATGCCCTGTTTCCACTTCACTTTCAATGCTTAGAGGTATAGGAGACGGTAGATAGACATGTGCCATAGAGCTAGTCATGCACAGCACTCTACTATTGGGAGATGTTTCTATCCTCTTTTCTTTTAACTTTAGCCTCCTTACTGGCCAATCTTTTTTTTTTTTTTTTTTTGCTGTTGTTGTTGTTCTTGTTTTTGGCGAACCTGGGATTGAACTCAGGCCCTTGCGCTTGCCAGGCAAGTGCTTATTCTACTGAGCCATC
>NDGM011256513.1:0-10152 GCA_002564305.1 Octomys mimax
CCCATGCTGAGAACTGCCGGAGCTGAGTCAGCCAAGTTGACACAATGTATCAACTAACACACTCGCCCATTTCCTACATAATGTAGCCTTGCTCCTCACTGGCACTTCATTAATATTCTCATTCAGAATATGAAGTCCGCATGAGTTTATGTTGCATCAATATTCTTTAATGCACAGGCAACTCCCACCAGCAAGGAATTACCTACCTCCACTACCAGTGGTACCAGTGTTGAGAGGCCTGTTCGATAAGAAAAGAAAGTCCATTTATGTTTGATGTGAAAATCATGAATGTAAAATGTTTAAAATACAGTATAAGAGACTATTTTCATGAACTCATGAAATAGAAATAATTTTTATTAGAAATAATTTTTCAGACACAAAGGGAATTAGAACTCAAAATAAATTGTTGGGAAATTTAAATTTATTAAATTAAATTTTTATTTTATTTTATTTTTTTTGCGGAACTGGGGATGGAACTCAGACCCTTAGCGCTTGCCAAGGAAGCGCTGATTCTACTGAGCCATCTCCCCAGCCCAAATTTTTATTTTACACCCATTTCACTGTAAGAAAGAGAAAATAAGTGACTAGAAATGATTATAGCTTGGGAGAAATTATTGATTGGGTTTAAATTACATAAATCAAGTATCCAGGGCAAATTATATAATATATTATGGACATAT
Organism: Octomys mimax; assembly: GCA_002564305.1. Taxonomy (NCBI): domain Eukaryota; kingdom Metazoa; phylum Chordata; class Mammalia; order Rodentia; family Octodontidae; genus Octomys; species Octomys mimax. The sequence goes on from NDGM011256513.1 coordinate 681, forward strand.
ATGTGTGGTTGAATGACAGACATATAAATGAATATATATATATATATATATATATATATATATATAGTATATGGATGTTAATACTTGTGTATGTATATATGACATTGTAAAACATGAAAGAATATAAAATTATGGAAACACATTTTACAGAGGGAAAAAATGCAAGATAAATCTTCAAAAATGGTACTTGTGCTTTAAAATGAAGAGAGAAACATCAAGAAAACCGTGACATATATTTAAAATATAAAGTTGCAATATCCAAAGTGTTGTTAAGAGGTAAAGCAATGCACACTTTTATATCATGCAGCTGGAAGTATAAATTGTTACTACTGCTTTAGAAAACAATTTGGCATTATCTCATAAAACTAAATTTCAGCAAACTTTACGAGACCTTTGAATTTCTCTCTTGGATATGAGCCCAGGTGCAGCAGGAGACATGTGCAGGACCATTCAGCACAGTATCATTGGAGGCAGCAACCCTAACCCAGCTGCTGTGCGCACAGGACTATAGAGTCAGGTAGGATCACACAGGCAAATGCAGTGCTATGTTATGCTAAGCATTCTAGCTCACAGATAAGAGGTGTGCCTATGGGTACTTGTTAGTATGCTTTGACAACCACCTATATCTAATACACACTTTCATGCATATCAACTTTACACATTAGCCATTGAAGAGAACATTAAAATTCATTTGTCATGATCTACGTAGAATAATTTGTGATCCATGGATATTTGTTTCAAGTTTCAGAGTTGCTTACAAACAGAATGCATCTTAGCTTCATTTTGAGCTCAATTGTATTTATATTTAAGTTAGAGCCTGATTAAATCCTAAAGATTTACAATTAGATGTCAACCCTCTATTCTCATTTATTTATTTATTTATTTATTTTTGTATTTTAGTACAGTGTCTACAGGGTCTCACTATGTAGATTGGACTTGTAGTGATCTGCTTGTGTTTAGCTTGCCAAGAGCTGGGATTACAGATGCACGCCACCATGCCTAGTCTCAATTTCTATCTCAGCACAACCCAGGGGTGGGACCAGCACCACTCTGGGGATCAAACCCTGGCCCCTGCACTCTACCTAAGCAGGCACTTTAGTCTGCTGAACTATCTGGTTGGTCACCCTTTGTCCTCCTTGTTTAGCAATGTAGTTTAGCAATATGGCAATTGCAGCAATTCACACACTGTTATGATTGATTTGTTTTCCACAGCCTTCCAATTCACATATTAAGACACATTCTTCATGTGACATTATTTAGAGTAAAGTCTTCAGGGTTATAATTAAGGTCAAATGAGATGACAGGCATAAGGCCCCAACCAGTATGATTTGTGTATTAGTAGTAAGAGGAAAGATATCAGAAATATGAGTACACAGAGAAAATGCCATGTGTGGATGCAATGAGTAAGTGGTCACATGCTGGGCAGAATGGGGGACTAGAAACTGACCTGGTCAGTACTTTAATCTTGAATTTATGGTCTCTAGAACTGAGAAAATAAATTTTTTAATAAAACCTATCAGTATTCTATTATGACATTTTGAGGTAACTATCACATTCTTTTTAAAGTAGGATTTAGGAAGAGTACAGAAGCAAAATTCAGGTGCCTACCACAAGGATGTAGTTCTTTGTGTTGGCATATCCATGGTGAAAAACTACTTCTAGTACTCTGTATATTTGACATTTCATTTGGTCCAGATGATTTAATACATTTTCCCTAGCATGAAGAATATTTATGCTTTAAAGTTGCTGGAAACCTATTAGGAAATAGGATTAACCAGTTCATAGAATTTTTATCGTAAGTTGAAAAGAAGGAAAGTATTACAGAGAAAAGTAGCCACAGCTCTGTGACAAGGCCAACGCTGGTAGTCCGTGCAGGGTGATCCATTTTTCCTTTGTTTTTGTCTAGAAACATTTCTGTGTATGTCTGAAAGTACTTAGATATCGTTTTATTTTATTCGATGGAGTTATACCAAAAGACCTCAATTGGATATTATCAGAGAAAAATATGTTTTCCCTCATTGTGTTGCACTCGTGGATCAGCCATCTCTGCCTGCTAAGTGTGCCATCACCAGGGTGACTCTGTCATCCATGTTGAGGTTCACGTGGCTGTGTTCACAGAGGAAGGTGTCCAGTCTGATTCATTAGAGACTGTGGATAGTAACTCAAAATGTGGAAAATCATAGGATTAATATATGCACTTTGAGTGGAAAAGAACCATCACCTAGCCATGATTTTCTTATAAGTACCTAAAGAAAATTATGAACTGTGCCGAATGAGATAATAGCTTATGCTGAGGCAGAATGGTTTAGTGGAATGATTGCTGGTCTATGACTCAAGACACTCTTCTTCTAGCTTCAGACAACTCTCTTGCCTTCATCACCTTCTCAAAACTGACTGTGTATAGTACACCTATGATGAATTCCTACTAAATCCAAAGATCAGTGTTCTCTCTTCAACTTACTAGGCTAAGCAGCAGCATTTAATATTTAATGTTAATTCTTCTTGATGTCCTTTGTAACTTGGCTTTCAAGTCTTCTCTCTCTTGTCTTTGCCCTGATTATTTTGGTCAAAGATTCTTGGCCTCATATCTCTACTTTCCCCTGGAATACTTCTTTTGTAGTTCTTAGATGTGTTCACTTCCCTGTCTCCAGAGACTTCCCTATATTCAGAAGAGTTCATTTGATCCCACAACTTTTGGTTCCATCTATAAAACTAGATTACTTATAAACTTACCAGCCATTGAGACAGCTCAGAGGCATAAGCGCCTACCTGGAGAGTACAAAGTCATAAGTTTGATCCCCAGTACCAGAAAAAACAAAAAAACAGAACTTAAAAATTTACATCCCAGCCTCCATCACTTCCCTGATTTCTAGTCAACTATCTCTTTGAACTCTCTAAGTGATTTCTACTTAATATGTAACTGTTCTTTTTCTCTTTCTGAGCTCTTATCCTGAGGAGGATCTACAATGAAGTACAGGGAGAGCACTGGGGAACAGACTTGAGAGTTCTTTATCTGCGAGAACAAAGAAACATTCTTGCTAGCCCAGGGAGATTTCAAGGGTGTGCAATGTGGAGGCACCCAAGTTTGGGTGTTTCCATGCAGGCTTTAGTGAGCAACTGAGCTATTTCAGTGGTGTGTGAAACACAAATAGTGAAATAATGTAGTTACCACATTTAGCTAGGCCTCTGATGTTAGGAGGATGGGCTTCCTTTGCACCCAGCTTACCAGGGCATATCTACTTACCCAGGCACTTTCCCTTTAAACAACTGGTTGCTGTTTTTTAGCTTGTAATTGAGACCAAACAATAGACAAATAGTAGGTGGCTAGGACAGGGACCCAAGTAAGCTGAGATAAGTCCAAAAACTTACCTATCAATATCCTTTCCATCTCAGTTACTGGTAGCTCCATCATTCTACTAGTGAAGTGTCAAGACCTCAGAGCCTCCCTTTGATGCCTTTATTACCCAACTTTATTGTGAAGGAAATCGTCTTGGTTGTAGTTGCAGAATGTGTCTGCAATCCTCATTGCCCTAGCCTGAAACCTTCATCATTTCTCACTCAGATGAGTGAGAAAGTGCTTCAAAGATGCCTCTGAGTCTCCTCCTGCCCCCCTTTACTTCAGCCACACTGGCCCCTTGCTATTCCAAGAGTGGAAAGAAAAGGTTCTGCTTATGGATCCTATTACAGCTGCTCCTTCTGTGCATGGAGCTCTCTACAGGTAACAACATGGCTTCCACTTATTCTTTCCTCCATTTTCCCAGGGAAGCTTATCACAAGAAAGCCCTTAGACACAGATTCTTCTTGCCAAACTCCTGAAATCACTGGTTCTCTTAACATATCTACCTTTTCCAGTCCCCATGTTTCTCATCAGTATTTTGCTTACTAAATAATTTATTTATTGCTTGCCCAAATGTCTATGTCCATTGTTGTGATAGACTGAATGGTGATATGATGTTCAATAAGTGCTCTCAGAGGTGCAGTTCTGATACCTGTAACCTGTAAATGTCACCTGATTTTGGAAGAAAGACTGCAAAACTAAGTAAAAATTTTTGAGAAAAGGACGGTGTTTGATTATAGGCTACAAATTAAATGTAAGTTCTTTATAAGAGAGAGAAAGAAAAGAAGGCAACATGAACATAGAAGTAGAGACTAGAGGACATACACACCACCAAGGAATATCTATAGCCTTGTAAACTGGGGAAGGCAAAGATCAGATGTCTCCTCCACCTTATAAAGAGAATCAAGTTAGAACCATAGATTTTGATCCAATGATACTGATTTCAGACTTATTTCTTCTAAAACTGTAAGAAAGAAATTGTATTTGGTTAAGTCACCAAGTTAAGAATAATATGTTATAGTGACCAAAAAAAAAAAAAAAAACTATGCAACTATGTAGAGTCATGGGTCTTTGAGTCAATAACACATTTCAACCACCTAAAACAATCCCTGGAACATTACACATGACCAAAAATATTGGATAAATGAATAGCGTTCATTTACTTCTATAAATGACACAAACCTTGATTACTCTACAGGTAGATCCATTTATTGATATTAACATAGAGCTCTTTCTACATTCTACATATAAGTAGATGCTAATAATTTTTGGTTTTTTTTTACTTATCCTTGATAACCTTATAGTTTGGGGTTCATACACATTGAATTCCTTCTCTGGAATGCTTTGTATAATAAATGTTTCAGAAATTTTTTCTTTCAAATTTTGGAGTAGTTACATGCATTCAGTGAGACATACTACAGTTATAAATTAATTCCAAACACAAAATTTATTTATATTTCACATAAACCTTGGACATATATAATGAAGCTCATTTTATGTAATTTTTTCATGTGCCAACATTTTTTATCACATAAAAGTTCAACTTTACTGAACATAAGGACAGATGGATTTTCTAATTAATTATTTTTTTTTATGATTGTTTGTTTTGAATCTATTTGACCCATGGTGGAACTTACTAACTGGTACTACATGAAGATGCTTCTCTATTACTTCAATTCTATAGTCATAAATATATTTAAATCTAGATAGGAATTTTTGTGATTGAATTAGTGCAAGGTAATTTTCTCTTTGAACTTCTCAAGCTGGCAATGGGGGGTCATCTTCTCTACAGCAAATCTGAAGCACAAGCACAAATTTTAATGTTATACAAAAATTCAGTTTTACCTTTACTCGTACACTAGTGGGATCTGTGTCCCATGGAATGGCTCTGTGGCATAATGTTGGAGCTCACAATATTTCAGATTCTGGAGAATTTCAGATTTCTGATTCCTGATTTAGAGTGTCCAACATGTATTTGTTCACAGGGTAATGCTGTTTTTTTCTGAAGCTATATGCTATGATTTAAATATGATATGTCCCTGAAGAACTCATGAATTGAAGGCTTCGTCTCCAGTGCAAGAATCATAAAAGGTGAACAGGGCTTATAAAGGTGATTAGATTACAAATAGGGTGGTAATCTCAACAATGGATTAAGAGAGATGAATTCCTCATCTAAATGAACCATTACAAGTGGGCACCTACCTGGAGGAAGTAGATCATGGGCAGTGTGCCTTTCCAGGGTATATACCTGCTCTGGGTCTTTTCCTGCCTCTCTGCTTCCAAGCTGCATTGAAGGCATCAGCTTTCTTCCTCCATGTGCTTCTGCCAGGATTATTCTGTCTCGGATCCAGGCAACCATGGACTTAAACCTCTGAAATCATGAAGTAAAATAAATCTTCAAGTTATTTTTGAAAGTTATTAGATCACAGCAACTGAAAGCTAAGACATAGCTGAGTACAGTGGTCATAAGATATAGAATACTTTAGGATTTGGATTTTATCAACCAAATGGCCAGGAAGCCATGGAACACTGACTAAAAAGCATAATTACATATTGAAAATATAGTTTCTAGTGTAAGCAAGAATGAAAAAAAATACTATGCATGATCAAGAACTTTTCCTGATAAATTTTGACCATTACTCATTATTTCTTTGAATAGTCGTAAATTACTTTGGTCTGGAATTGAATGGACCTTCGTTACCTTCAGATCCAGCATTTTGTCTGTAGCTTGGAGACCTCTCTTCATAAAATCTTCTCAGGAAGCTTCAAAGCAGTGCTTTATCTTTTCTTTAGTAAGAAGTACCTGTTTCCAAAGGTCAACCTTCAATTGCCCTTTCAAATTTTCTGCTCATTGCTCTATTTCCTCTCATCGTCTCATACATCTAGTGCCTCGGCAAATAAAAAATGAAGTTTTCAATACGTGGTTTGGTATCTCGCATGATCATTTTTTAAGACAAAGATTTCCCCGTGAGATTCTGTACTGCAACCTGTGATTCCAGCCCCAACTCATTCTTCCATTCACAGTAATAATAGTCTCCCTTCGCAATTCTCTTATTCTAGGAGATAAGCACTAAAGTATTTCTGTTGCTAACTTAATTACATATATAAACTTTATTTAAGAATACTTCTGTTATCACACAACTATAAGCTTTATTATATATTAAATGCAAAAGAGAAGACAAATGTTTCCAATGATATTAAATCTATACCTTCACCAAAGGATCATAAAATTTTAATCTGTATATAATCTCTTGGTATTTGTATGAATGAATAAATTATGTATTATTTATATAATAATAAAATAGATGTATATTTAAAAAAATAAGGTGGGTTAAAGTAAACTTGATTATATTTGTGTTTGCTATGGTCACATTTATCTTATTTTAGTTTATATCTTCTTTACACTTTTCCTGGACTCTGCCAATTGCATTGCACCTTCCTAAACTGTGTTTGTTGTTATGCTTTGCTTTTGGAGACAGCATCTTGAAGTGCAGTTCAGGCTGACCTTGAACTCAGTATGTACCCCAGTCTGGCCTTGAATCCTCTGGCCTCAACTTCCTGAGTTCTGGGATTACAGGTGTGCATCCACATGTCCATTGGCATTTTCCTCTTGTCTGGTCTCTTTCTAACCAATGTATCCTCCACCTGGTACCAAACTGACACTTTTGAAGCATACTATTATGTCTTTGGGAATACACTCAAATCTTTAAATTGCCACAGTGAACCCATAATCACGGTTCTTGATAGCACTCTTCCCCTTTTATTATCTACCGTTCCTTCTTGGTAATCTTTAACACCTTTCACATGATACTTGCAGATTTTCTGGAATGTTTGCATACTTTTTTTAATGTGCTTAGTTGTTGTGGGATCTCAATACGCAGCTTGGACTCATGATGATAGTCCTGCTTTTAGCTTCATCAGCTCTGGGATTACAGGCATGCATCACTATGCCCCTTTTTTGTGATGCCCCAGCCTTGCAGCCAGCTTGTCATGGATGGAGATCCTGACCAAACTGAACCTCTTCTCCTATAATTTGTGGCTGTTGTGATTATGTCTCAGTGGACAGGAATCTGACTAATAGAGCACTTTATATGTCTCATACAATTGCTTTATCTGATCATGTTAACAAATACTTGAGCTATTTCTCTATCTTGGCTGATGTGAATTTTGCTGCAGTGATTATGTGAACATAGATATTTCTAACCAGATATTTCTTTTTTGTAGGGGATGGTATATGCTTTTCCCTTTGTATCTGTGAAACATAAATCATAGAACTTCAGCAAGCACCAAACTCTGTGGATGCTCAAATCCCTTAGACAAAATAGTATAGCATTCACATATGACTTATGCACATCTTCTATCTCTTACATTATATCCAGAATACTTATTTTGCCTCATATAGTGTAAATAATATTTAAATTAATTCAATTATTTCTATACAATATTGTTTAGTGAATAATGACAAGAAATAAAGCCTATATGTCTAGTAAGGACTCAACCATCATAGACCTAATTAAGATTTTCTTGTTGTATGCTTGAAGTACATGAAGTTTATTATTGGGGGCGGGGAGATGGCTCAGTGGAATAAGCGCTTCCCTGGCAAGCACAAGGGTCTGAGTTCAATCCCTGGCTCTGCCAAAAAAAAAAAGTTTACTGTCATCTGGGGAGTGTGCACATGTGCACATTACAGCTTGCTTCTTTTTTCTAATCCTCTTTCCCATTAGTATTTCATTATGCATAGACATTGCATTTTCTTTATTCAGTCATCTCCTGATAGGTATATGTTTGCTGCTTCCAGGTTATAACTAATATGAACGATGAAGCTATAAACATTGGTATGCATGTATCACTAACTTTTGATTCATGGTTCTGGATCTGTAGATGTGGGGGCTGAGAGCAGAGTGATTGCTGGGTCATACAGTGGTTATTTTTCTTTAATTTTTTGAGGACAATCCATAGTCTTCTCCATAGTGGATGCACCCACTTACAGTCCCAACCATTATACAAGATTTCCTTTTCAAGGGCCGGGGAGATGGCTCAGTGGAATAAGTGCCTCCCTAGCAAGTTCAAGGGCCTGAGTTCAATCCCCGGTTCTGCCAAAAATCAATCAATCAATCAATCAATCAATCAAAAATAAAAATTAAAAAAAAAGATTTCCTTTTCACCCTTTCCCTGCCTGGCCATCTATAGTTGCCCTTCTGATAATAATCTTCTCCATAGGCATAAAATATCTCATGGATACTTAAAAAGCAAAGCTCTAGCAATATAAAAATGTAACTTCACATTTTTGTTTCTTTAAGATTGCTTTATAAGGATAAATTACTTCTTTAGATGAAAACTCTATCAATTAAATTTTCTCACTTCAAAATATAATAAAATGTGGCAATGTATCTGAAATTAGTGATTAAGTGTGAACTACAGTTATTTATAAAAGATGTAAAATAATAGAAATAGGCATACCTAAATTCTATTGTGTTCATACTTCTTCCTACTCTTAAATTTTCACATTTCTGAGTAGAGAATTCATGGTCTCTTTAAGGATAGTTATTGGAATGGGATGTTCTTTTTGAAGATTTTTTGACCCAGGATAAAACATTCCTATCAGAGTCATATCATGTGACTTCCTTCGTCATGCTTGATAAATGTAAAATTTATCTGCAGCTTTTTGTAGATGAGGTCTTTCATGTCTTTCCTGTCCCTGTTGGATAGTAGACTTTTACAAGGGTCTTTTTACCTACCTCATGACCTTTGCTGACTTATGAAAACCATATATACTCTAATGAATTCAAGGAGTGTGGATAGAGTCCAACACAACCATCTCCAGGCTGCCTTCCAATCTGTCTTTGCTTTCTCAAATGCTAGTCAGGAGAATCTTTCTTTCTTTGCACCTCCAGAAAGAAGTATTCACCCTCTGCTGGTCATTTCCTGAAGGCACTTCACAAGTGTAATGTAGTGAAGGGAGAAATCTCTCTGGGATTATACTATGTCAGTAAAAATCTCCAGAAAAAATATTTCTAGAATTACTCTACATTCTTAAATGATTTACAGCCTCAAAATATGCAGAAAATCTATGAGTCTAGAAGACAGATTTTCAATAGTAACTGCCTTAGTTACTCTTCTGTTTTTTTTTTTTTT